>CAJQZM010041026.1:0-37236 GCA_907164665.1 Colias nastes | reverse complement strand
AATTGAATGAATGAAAAATTCTTTATTGGATACAGTATTACAAAAAAAGAGCGTTATAATTGTATTAATCTCTGTTATAAATTATTTTCCTAATTCCTATTCATTTTGTACACTATTTCTAATTTAATTTAACAAATTCATCATTGCATTTCGTTACAAATGAATACCTTCTTTATACAAAACTAAGGGACGGTTTCGCCCGCGCGTTAACCGCGCTATTCACGTATTCTGTGCCCACGTGGTCAAAAGAGATAAATAGTTAAAGCGCCATCTATTGAAAAAACCGACAAGCCGTTTACCAACCTTTCTTAAACAACCAATCATATCGCTTCATTTAGTTTGCAGTTTGGAGCGTTTAACGTTTGAAGCGATACTATTGGTTATTACGGTAAAGCGTGACGATATCGACAACCAATTTGCAATATAGCAAAAATAAAAGCAAATTATACGCAAACGCATTATATTATGATAGTTAACGAAATTTTTCGTATAGAAACAATTTTTGTACATACATAATTGTAAACAATAATGTAAAATATTATAAGACAATTGTAGTGGAATACAGAATTAGTGTTATTATGAACTTGGATTGCTTTAAAAAATTGTGCGTTCATACGACAGCTCTCGTTAGAGAGTAGTTTATTCTTTGTACGACAGCGACAGTGTACGTAACGATGGTTTTTTTTAATAGGCTGTTATATGCTATTATCAAGAAGCTTATATCTATACGTTTACTGGCATTGAGTGTTGCCAACACGATAGTTTGTACGTTCAGAAATAATGCACAATGTGTAAACAAAGTTTAATGAAGATAATGATTTTTTTTAATTTAGTTTCTCAGTAGAATAAATACGATACCGTCTATTTTATTTTCAATTTAATATAACATAGTTTTTGTTTTTATAATCTATTTATGTATGAACATAATATGTACATATATTGAATTTATGTAATGATTGTCCTTCCCTACCTTGTTAATAATGCATTTTGTGCACATGTAATTTTTTCTGATCTTGTTATAAACATTTAATACTGTTTTATAAAGTTCAAATGCTTTCTAGATGAGAAATTTTAAAGAATACAAAAAATTCAATCACGAGGTGGGACCTTAGTGTTTAGCATTAGTGGTGTGCTTTAGGAGAGTGCTTTAATAGAAACGTGTAAACGCTACTCGCTTTAGTACGGTTTAGTACTTTTCATCAATAACCTCGTTACTTATCTATGTGTAGACAGAAAATTTAGTAAGAACTTTAGGAGAGTGCACTAGTGTTAGATTACTCACTTAAAATGTATAATTATTTTATTATTAGAAATGATTTAACTTGTGAGAATTATTAAGTAGACGAAGGTAAAAAAACCTTTGTTATAGAATATTGCAATAAAATTTAAGTTAATTAAAATGTCTTCTTCTATTTGTTCCATTAACGCACTAATTATTTTGCCGTTTGCGTAAAATGGGGTTTATTTCGCGACGTTGATTGTTCATCCTGGCGACGAAATGACACTCTACTGGAAGAAATATAAACGTTAACTCACACGTGTGCTAAAGTACTAAAGCACTTGCCTTTCTAGTTATATTATAGCACTCTCTTAAATACTAAGATATAATGTCAACCGGGCAGGGACACCCCACACCATCTATTGAGATGATTAAACAACCGTCTCAACCAATATGAAACATTATTTCAAATAGTATCTTTAGAGCATGCATAAAACAGAAATAATAGAAGAAATTCGATTGTTCTGGCGGGATCAGGGTGGCTGTGAGGCCAGGCGTTGCCCCGGCAAAGCGAAAGACGCGGGTTCGAATCCCGCCTCGTGATCGAATTTGTTTTACTTATTCTTTAGAAATTTCTTGTTATCCCGAACAAGCCGGTTTCCGAAGAGGCTTTAGCACCATAGACCACATTCATACGCTGCGGCAGATTATACAGAAGACGGAGGAGTATAATCTGCCATTATGCTTGGCGTTTGTGGACTATGAAAAAGCCTTTGATTCGATCGAGACTTGGGCCGTATTGAGGTCTCTTCAGCGTTGCCGCATTGACTATCGGTATATCGAAGTGTTGAGAAGCTTGTATGAGAACGCCACTATGTCAGTCCGGGTTCAGGAGCATTGCACAAAGGCAATTCCTCTGCAGCGCGGGGTCAGACAAGGAGATGTAATTTCTCCGAAACTGTTTACCGCTGCTTTGGAAGACGTCTTCAAGCTCCTGGACTGGCAAGGATTTGGCATCAATGTTAATGGCGAGTACATCACTCACCTTCGATTTGCGGACGATATCGTAGTCATGGCAGAATCCCTGGAAGACCTCAATACAATGCTCGGTGACCTCTACAGAGTTTCACAACAAGTGGGCCTTAGCATGAACATGGACAAGACGAAAATCATGTCAAATGTCCATGCTGTGCCCACTCCGGTATCAGTTGGAAACTCTATTCTCGAAATTGTTGACGAATACGTTTACCTGGGACAAACCGTCCAATTAGGTAAGTCCAATTTCGGGAAAGAGGTCAATCGTCGAATCCGACTCGGCTGGGCAGCGTTCGGGAAACTACGCAACATCTTTTCGTCCAAAATCCCTCAGTGCCTGAAGACGAAAGTCTTCGAGCAGTGTGTGTTACCAGTGTTGACATACGGATCTGAGACGTGGTCCCTAACCGCGGGCATTGTGCACAAGCTCCGCGTCGCTCAACGAGCTATGGAAAGGGCTATGCTCGGGGTTTCTTTGCGTGATCGAATCAGAAATGAGGAGATCCGCAAAAGAACTAAAGTCACCGACATAGCCCACCGTATTAGTTCGTTGAAGTGGCGTTGGGCCGGGCATATAGCCCGCAGAACCGATGGCCGTTGGGGCAAAAAGGTTCTCGAATGGCGACCACATACAGGACGTCGCAGTGTGGGACGGCCTTCAACGAGGTGGACAGACGACCTGATCAAAGTGGCGGGGAGCCGCTGGAGTCAGGCCGCTGGTGATCGGTCGTTATGGAAATCTTTGGGGGAGGCCTATGTCCTGCAGTGGACGTCTTAAAAGGCTGGAACGGAACGGAACCATATTAACTAGTCAAAGCTAAATAAAAATGAACACTATGTATAATAAGTATCCATGAAATAAAGTGAAAATAATAAAAAAAATGAGGTTTTTTTTTGCCTGTGTTTATCGATTAAGTTTATAACATGATAGTAGGTACTACATACTTACTATAGGTAAACCAGAATCTGATGGCAATTAGGGAAATCAAAATTTGGAGTGTGCAACCCTAGGGAAAATGGACTGAACGATCTTGATACTGCTTATTTTTTATTTTGTCCTCAATATCATTAGTCACATTACATAAGTGGACAATACTGTACTTAATAATGAGATATCCACTTAATATTATGTAGTAGGTAGTAGGTACATACTTACATGTATAATATACATATTACTTTTATACAGGTAATACATATTATTATTTACACATACCTATATTTGTATATTTATTATCAGTATGCCATGTGAAAATATCGATATAATGATAATGTAGATCAAAACTAGACTGCTTATAATTTTTTATAAAATAAAATAAAAATAAAATAAAACTATGTTTATTTTCGTAAGTATTAACAGATACACACATTATAAAATTGACTTGGACAGCTTGGACTTGACGAATAGCCGTATTGGAAACTCCTGTAATAAGTTTTCATAAAATTATATTGTAAACAACAAACAATATTATAGTTACCTACATATAATATTTTTAATTTAAAGTATTAAAACGGGTAAGTCCAATTTACCAATAAAATATTCAAAATTGAAAATTGTGATGTGTTTGACCCTTCTTCGTCGAATGTTTTTCTATACACATTATAAACAACACCTCTTGCTTGTGATCGCAGCGGCTTTTTCGACATTTTCGAAGATTTTTTAGACAAAATCCTAAAAATTATTCATCAATTGCAAAGAAGACAAATAATTTGACAACCAATTTGATAGTTGTCAAATAAGTTGCCACATGAAAATCTTTTATTTCATAAATATAAATATGCCATCAGATTCTGGTAGACCTATACATACGAAATCAAGAATATATTGATAATCGAGTTTTTGACAGTAGTATTAACAGATATAACATTTTATAGTCTTTGGTTTGTAAACTCTATGTTGTTTTTTTCAAATACAACAAAAATGGCTGACGCGAGTCTCTAATGTCAGAGACTCATTACAATTTAACGAAAATTTTATGCGAAATATTTTATTTTCTATTATCAAAATGCTTCCATTTAATTAAACTTAATGATATTACCATAAATATATTACCATAAACGTTATCTAACTTTGAAAAGTAAAGAGCCGTGTACGCGTCATTGGGTTTGGTTAGGAAGTGTAGTGAATTTGATGAGTTTGTAATTGCCTGTTTGGTTTGTGAGTGATGTCGTTTCCACCTCGACCACCCATGGTACCCTATGGAATTGCTCCTGGGGTCGTTACTATGCAGATGCCAACACACGTAAGTAAACAAGTGTCATTTTTTTTCTTCCAAGACCTAACCTAATAGACCGTACAAGGGGTGGTATTCGAAAATATTATTAATGAAAATGTGATAATTTTTCCTGTCGTGGCAAATGATACATATGGCGTACAATAGCATTTTCCACACTGGGTGTCAGAATAATTTGAATGAATAGATTTATGCGTCGCATAGTTACCAGCTACCCTGTATAGTGTATATCATAGTAGGTACTTCATGTATAAGCCTTTTTTTAAATCAATAACTGCACTAATTAATTTACGTTTTTAATTACTGCATGAATATGTAAATGTAATATTATGGTTGTAGTATATCTTCATGATTTTGGCTTTATCACATAACACTAGTGGTAGTGAGGAAAGTTCATTTAGACACTGTAAATACCCGTCCGAATAGGGCCCTCCTCTCAAGCGACAGCCCAAGCTGAAGTTCGTGATCGCCATCAAGGGGGGGCACCCTTGCGCATGTCACTACCAGGGCGAACCTTCAGTTCATGCACGCGTTCGCGTTAAGATGTCCTTCGCCCGCCCTTCTGGCTAACATCGAGAGACCCCACACAAAATACACTGTAAATAGAGCTTGTCATTGTATTGCACAACAAGGATGTCACAAACATCTGCTTTGAATACAAAATGTGTTAAATGGATTAAGTGTTAAATGTGTACATTTCTGGATATTTTCTGTTCTATTATTGTCATTTTAATTGTTATGTACATTATTTCAGATATCACTTTTAATTTTTTTGATATCTGTAATTGTTATGGAATAATCGCCTGTGCACATTTACCAATGAAACCCAGTATATTTAAAATTCTTATGTCACAATGTTAGCTACCATACTCGAGGTCGCTGTTTTATTGTCTGTTATCAGTTACTCTTCAACCAATACAGAAGATTGTTTTATTTATTAATATACTGCTAGTGATTATTGTATTGCAGATTTCTTATGCCTAAAAAATCCAGTAATTATGGCTTAATTTAAAATGCTTCGTAATCATAAACTTGAATAATTTACCTAGCAACAATATTTTATCCAAATAGTAAATCAACAAATTAGTTTGTAGAGTTAGTTGTGTTTGATGAGTGTGTATGTGCAGGTGATGGTGGGTGCTTACGGTGCGGGAGGCGTGAGCAGCGGCGGCCGAGGAGCGCTGCTGCCCGCGCCCGCCGGTAACGCAGGTAAAGCCGTTCCGCGCCCCGCCCGCCCACAGAATGGCGCCAAGGATGACGGGCCCGCCGTTACGGTGTTCATCGGTAAATATTCTCATTAATACTTTCAATATCAACTTTTAAATTTGAAAGGCTACTTAAATATAAATTTAATTTCCTTAACACATTTTTTTTGTTAAAAATGTTTCCGTTCCTAATATGTGCCTTTGCTAATTTTTATTACTTGTAATAATTTTAAATGTAGATAAATTGATCTTCATATGAAAACTAAGCTAATAATACATATATATTTTCATTTTTCTACTTAGAGGTCTTATGTAGATATGAATCTCTGTAAAACCTCAGAAATATAAGTAGGGGACATTTGTTTTAGTCGTTAAATCAAATCACGGAATTGAGAGGCCGGAATCCACTCGGTAAGTTTTAATGTAAATTAGAAATCGATACTACTTCATATATATTATATATATATTTTTTAATTTTCACTTATTTACAATCTAAAACCGCCGAATGCAATCCTCGCTTCACGCCGCAAAATATCGAACCTGCGGGCCGTCAGCTCGGCCACTCGGTGGAATGTTTCGGGGCGTGAGGCGGGGTGTAACGCTCGAGCTAACGCGCGGCGGGGCGCAGGCAACATCTCGTCGCGCGCGCCCGACGCCATGATCCGCGCGCTGCTGGGCGCGTGCGGCGCCGTGGCCAGCTGGAAGCGCGTCAGCACGTTCGGCTTCTGCGAGTTCTGCGGGCCCGAGGCGGCGCTGCGCTGCGTGCGCCTGCTGCACGAGCGCGCGCTGGCCGACAAGAGCCTGCTGGCGCGCGTCGACGGCAAGATGCAGGCGCTCGTCGACACCTACAAGAGTGAGTGTCGCCGTCGCTGATCCACGCGGACAGTGAACAAATTGTACCGTGTTATAAAGTAATAACTCCATAACTTGGCATTTGCGTTTTAGCGGAGCAGCGCACGCGCATCGCGGAGGGCGGGGGCGGCGGGGGCGGGGGCGGGGCGGAGGGCGAGTCGTACCTGGACGCCAAGCAGCGCGGGCTGGACGAGGCGGCCGAGCGCAAGATCGCGCAGATCTACCGCGACTACCAGGAGGACATCAACAACTACGAGACGCTGCAGAAGGGTTAGTTTGTAGCGTGTGCTCTGTGCTGTGAATTTTGACAATAAAAGTAGCAATTTTTTTTCAGTTTATATAATATGTTAGTGTGAACATTTCTTTGCATATTATTATATAAATAAATAAATAACTATGAACTAATAAACTTATAGACAATTTAAACTTTTATACAGTGGGAATTCATTTTCTTGAGTAACTTGCCATAAATACGTATTATGTATAAATTTTTGTTTGTCATTGTATTCGGATAACAAAGATCACAATACGTGCACAAATTATGTATTAGCATTAATGTATGAAATGAATTTGCAGAGGAGGCGATCTCGAAGACGGCGCGCGTGCTGGAGGAGGCGGACATCTCGGAGGAGAAGCGTGACGTCATCCACCGCGAGATCGGCAAGTTCCGTGAGAGCATGAAGGTGAGTGCGTCCCGCTCGCACGCGCGCGCGCGCCTCGCGCCTCTCGCTCGCACGCCCCGCGGCACACACGGGCCACCGACGCTTCTCTACCCGTTCATTGAAACTGTCGCTTTCAATATGCCACCAATAATTATTTGGTGAAATAATTTTTTTAATGATTTATTAAATATTCACCAACATTAAATTCTGTGTAAAGTTTTGTATAACACAATGGCCTATTATTAAAGATAATGAGTGTAATTTTTGCCGCTATTTCAGTTCCTCTATATTAATAAAAACATTATCACTGTTAAAATTTAGCTCAATATTATGTGTAATGTTAAACATAAATTGTTAAACCTAAGGTGAGCTATTTTATACGCAATGCGGTAGACGCAAAGTACGTAGTGAATAGGCAGACGCGTGTGTGTGTCGCGCTGCGGCTGTGTGCGTCGCCGTCGGTGAGTCTCTCTTGTCTCTCGCGCGCCCGCTGCGACACCTCACTCTCTCTCTCTCCCTGTCGCACTCTGCAGCCGACACGGCCGGGTGACAGAGACGGCCTATGTAGTGTTAACATGTTCAGAGACAGGGAGGTGTTGCAGATCTGGGTTGTGCTAATCATTATAATATTATTATAAATATATTTCTTTATACATTTACTTATTTTAATTTCTTATTTTTGACGATATTTATTTGCTTTTTATATAAAGTCATTACAGTCATAGTCCTATTTAAAACCAAAATTTATACATGAAACTAAAATCATTTCCGATTAATTTCTTCATATTTAATTTACAGTTCATTATTATTCTGATATCATTAAAACTAAAATCACAGTTGACAGATATATATGTACATAGTACAGTTAGGAAACTACTGGCCGATTAAGGAAAGCTGGCATCTTCACAGTACTCACACATATGCAATTTTACTATACAGTATGTTCAAAAATAAATGCGACTCTAGTTTAATTATTGTAGACTTGCGTTGTAGATAAATATAATTATGAAAGCTCTCATAATTTATATGTAAAATTACAATTTAAAAGTAACTCAATCGATGAACTTAATTATTTATTCTCATAATCAATTGTAATATAGTATTGATAATCATTCATTAACAAATAATAATTAAATTTCATGTCCTATTCAAAATAACGATAAAAACAATACAAATAACAGGTGCGCTCACTCCCAAGAAACAAGACAAGCGAAACCCTAGCACGTAAGAGATAAGGTTACATTACAATAAAAGCTGTATTGTTCAGCTATGTATGAAAATTTTAACTTACGGCGTTTACATTTTGTTTACAAAACTTATTAAATTGATTACATAATTTAACCTAGGTAAAGTAAAAAAATATTCTTATCCGCGTGCCGCGAAGTATCTCGTCGAATATAGTTAGTAGTAGATATACCTAACGTCTTTGTTTAAATTACATCACCCTGTATTTATAAACAATTGCAAAATAAAAACAATTCACTTAAATAAAAACAAATCCCTTCACCCTCATAAGCTAGTCTGCGCGTGAGAGAGACGGACAGACTTTTCATGATGCGTATGCAGTATGACGTTACGCCGCGCGCGTCTTCATAGACACTACACAATAATATGTGTGCAATGTGTAAATGTGTTTACGTTCCAGCTCTTCTTAATCGGTCTGTAAGCCCCTGCGATGAAATTATGACGTAAGCACTGTTATAGCTATAGGGCTGTAACCTTTTTGATATTTAACCGACTTCAAAAATAAAGGAAGAGGTTATCAATTCGGCCTGTATATTTCTGTTTGCTTTTTTTTCACAGTTGATTTTGTGGTAATTTTGAGATTAAAACCCGTTAAAATATAAAAATGGTGTAGCCTAAATATGAATTTACAAGAAGAAACAATCCGAATTAATAACTACACCTTGTAAAAGTAAATACGTTTTTATCGGTGCTATATTTCGAAATCTTGTTTTGTTATGGACGCCGAAGGCTATATTTTAATGTACCTAAATTGTTTATAATGCTTGATATTTGTATTATACATATTATATTCAATAATTATCTTAAACCAGAATTTACAATACTTGTATGTAGGTATACCTACTAAATTATTTTTAAAACGATAAATTAAATTAAATTAAAAAAACAAATATATGCAAAAATAAATTAAAATTATTATTATACGAGCAAATAAGCCTCCACCTTTTTGTTTTAGGATGAAAAAGAAAATAGTTTGACTAGCTTAGTGCTTGACAAAGTGGTGACGTCACGTATCGATAAAAATACAATAATTATAATATCTATATTTTTCTTCCCTAATATTTACGTAATTATGCACATAAATTTAAACAAGATTTTTTTAAGGTTTCCATTTTTTTAGATTTGTGTCATGACTCATGTGCTCTTCTAGATTGCGTAAAAAATAGATGTGATCTTTAAACAGACTGGACTCCTAATAGTGACTATTTGTAGCTATCATTTTGGTAGAAAATATGTCAACATAATTTAAAACTCATGCTGCCATATCTATAGAAATAAAAAAATAGTCCTTTTTTAAACTTATAGTCAGATACGGTATTTACAAATATATTTATTGAAAGGGCTACAAACTGAAACAATCGATATTTATTGTGAAGTGTATCATTGACATCACTTTTTTTCACACATCGAAAATATTACCAACACATACCAACTTTTTTCTATATGTACTATGAATCTTTGTCATTCAAAATCTGTGGATGTGTCACCCGCTACTATCGATCCCCCTCAATACCCTTAGGATACTCGTAAACACGCTTGCTTGTGTGCGTGAGCCATTTCGAACGTTTTGTATGAAGTTTCCTTACTGTATGTATCTGTATATTGACAACGGACCAGTGGGCGGGGCTTAAAAAACATGGCTACGTATTGTGTGCAACAAAAGAATTAACCATAAGTTTACATTGAATTAGTGTCATCAATTTTAATTATTTATGTTTTCTATAAATGATTTTTTTCAATTTGTTGGATCATGAATGGATTAATGAATCCTCATTAATATCATTATGTTTTTTCACAGTATCCTTCTTTAAACTCCGATTTACTAGACGCTGATGTCGTGCCTCTATATTTTTTTTAGCTTTATTTGATTCTCTAGCAGAGCTTGGTAGATTACACGATGGAACACATGTTTTTTTTAAAGTCATCTTTTTAGTAATAACACCTGAAAAACAAATTTTTCAATTAGTTTTAGATTTATATTTACATTTATATTTGAGGTTAAACATTGTCAACTTACTTGGTACAATAAAATCATTCCTTTGAAAATTTAAATGAACACACTCTCATATGCGGATTTATATTTTTCAATTTTAAAGCACGCTGCCAGGCTTTACATCGATCTACTTTTTCTTTTTTTCCGAATTAATTTTCAACATAAACAAAACTGCTACGGTTTAGGTATAGCATGAAAACTAACTTCTAAATTCGTATGAGATTTACTACCACAACCGTTCACCGCACAATAAACTCTACTTTTATTTTTAGTACGAAATTTTAAAGAATTTTTATTAATTTAAAAAAAATTTTTTTTTTAATAGATTCGGTAATATACTTGTGTACTTAAGTGCACACTAAAACTAGTTCTTTTTTTGAACACCAGGTGTCGTGACCAAAGTGGTCCGTTGTCACCAGGGGCCGGTGTAACGCGGGTCTACTGTATTATATCGCACTCGATAAGGAAAAGAACAGCGGAAAAGCGTAAGCGTAGTAATTAGCGTCTATTTTCTCCTCTACTACTTGACAAAAACATTATAAACACGGTATAAGTCATAAGATGGATTTATAATGTCCTATGTTTGTCTATATATCGAACTTAAGGGCTTAAATGAGAAGTAAAATAACTCTGTGCAAACCATTGAGATATACATATGGAGACGACACCGCCTACATCACATAGGTATGTTCCGCTCAACATAAGCCATATGGCTTAACTGCACTCAGTCGCTTTAGTGCGATGGTCGCGTTCATGTCTTGTTTGTTTTAAAGCAAAAAACCAATTATACATTATACTCTTTGCAAAAAACCAAGAAACTCATCAAAATAATATGCCCTCGAGTGTGTTCAAAGTTCAAAGTGCAAAGAAATAACTTTTCATCGGTAATTAATTAGATAATCATTTTAAAACTTGGTTCGAGCAAAATTTTTGGCGGGCGCCATTTTGCGTCATTTGTCATAGACTAAAAATTTAACATTGGGTATGAAAGATGTTTAGATAGTAGGTAATATTAGATTACGTAAATTTTTATAGTGAAAAAAAATAATTTTACACATTTAAAAAATATTGTACTGTGGATATTATTTGAAAAAAAGTTAAATCATGAAAGATGAAAATAAATTACCTATGTATCAATTTTTTTTTGTTACATTGATTGGTTTTAATTGAAAAGTTTTTAAATGATAAGTTTATTAAGTAATAATTTATTTATTAGATTAATTATTTTTTTTGTTGATAGTTCTTAATTGATAAGTAATAAGCAAAATATTTACAAAGTTTCGCCTCTATAGCGGTGAGTCGATGACATCGCTTAATCTATGACTCACAAGTCGCCCTGCGCCGCCGCGCTTGCAGCACAGATTTTGTTCGTGTTGTCTCCTCTATATGTAGTAAAAATAGCTCAATGGTGCGAACAAGCCCTTAATATGTTAACGGAGGGCTTGTCCGGTTTATGTTGGGCGTTGGCGAATTTCACAAGGAATTTTGATCATATTTTGTTCTAGTAATGCGAAACAAATACGTAAAGTATAATTAAAAAAGAAAACACAGAAAAGTAGATGATCAATCCTCTGAAAAAAAAATAATTGCTTTATGAACAATAACCAAGGAAAAACAGGTAATTGAGCGTTTACGTATGAAGGAAATACCGACCGCATTTGGTGTGAAATTGAGCAAAGCCAGCTAAAAATGAAAGTTAGCTGACGCAAAAAATCTCTTTTTTAAGAGAATTTAAAAATCTTATAATTTTTAACACGGAAACACGTGGGAAACCCTCTTTAATTATTTTCTCTATGCTGTGATCCTTAGATCATTAAGCTGTGATCTGTAGAGTGTAGACCACAGTGTAGACTGTAGATGCTGTACCTAGATGCACAGTGTAGATGTCTGGAGGCTGCTGTCAGTTTATAATTTATATGTCAACCTGACGTGAGACGTCTAGCGTTATTGATTTTACGTATTTTTTTTCGTTACCGGTTACAATAATTATTTATTTGTAAATGTTTTAGTATATCTTATGAAAAGTAGTGTCTTTAGTATGTGTTATTTGCCGAGCAACCAATAACTTGTTAAAAATGCAGGAAAATATCCCAACATTGATATCTTGTAAGCCTTTAAAAAATCAATACAATGGCTTAAATGAAATCAAAATAACCGACGAAGAAGTAAGATCAACAATTTATCTCTTATTTTATTACATATGTTTTGAATGAAACTATTTTACTCTTATGTTTTACAGTTCACAGTAGGCCGAGGCTTAAAAAGTTCCGTTGTTATACCATCTCTATACATCTCTCGAAGCCACTGTAGTTTTAAAAAACATGAAAATGATTGGATTATAATGGATCATAGTACTTGTGGTATTGAAGTAAATGGAACAAAAATAGGTAAAGGTGTGTCCCGGAAACTGCTATGTAATGACATAATTAAACTGGAACCTTCTCAGGAATTTATTTACAAGTTTGTTTGGGAAGAAGATTGCCCTCCAACAAAACGAATCAAGCTAGAAGTAAATGATGATGATGACTTAAATCTTAATGATGTTAAAATCAAATTTGAAGAATCACAAAACTGTGAAATAAAACATTTAGAAGACAAAATATATAAACAAAAACAAATACAGAAAACGAATGAACTCTTAAAAAAACAAATTCACCAATCAATGAACCGAAAAATGGAACAGCTGAACAATGATTTTGCATTGCAAATAGAAAATTTAAAGGGTGAAAAAATAGAGGTGGAAAAACAAAAGTCTCTACTGCTTGCAGAAAGGAATTCACAAGTTTCGGCTATAAAGAAGGAAATGGATGAAAAAATTAAAGAACTAATGGTATACTTTTAATTTTTACATATTAGAAAATTATAATATGATAAATTTGTTCAATATGAAAAGAAATCACTAACTATTCTTCTTGTCTTATAAATTTGTGCAACTTGGAGTTATTTCTGATTTACTTTAGGACCTATTGATTTATTCAATAGTTTCCTTGGAATTGTTTTAATGTATTAAATGGGAGCTAACATTTCATAAACAGAATTTATTGTATTGTTTTAGGAACAAATAAAGAAACACAATGAAATAGAATCTGAATTGGTAATTGAAAATAATTCTTTAAAAGAAAAATTACTCAAGGAAAGGGAAGACTTTTTGTCTGAATTAAGCAGAGAGAGTTCATCAAAACAAGATCTACTTGAAAAACTAGAAGGCAAAATGAAGGAACAAGAAGAATTACGCTTGAAAGAGAAAATGGAGTTAGAAGAATTATTACAAAAGGAATTGGAGCAACTGAGACTGGCTAAAGAAAGAGTAAGTATTAATTTGTTTAAAATAATAGCATGGACTGGATTTTCAAGCATTCAAACTAGTATTACAAATTAAAATAGAAGAATTTCAAATTAATCAAACTGAACTGATGAATTGATCTATATTGGAATGCTTTTTATACTTTACTAGCTGTGCTCCGTGGGTTTACCCGCAGCGCTCTACTCCTCTCGGTCTTAGCGAGATGATATATAGCCCATAGTCTTCCTTGATAAATGGGCTATCTAACACTGAAAGAATTTATCAAATCGGACACGTAGGTCCTGAGATTAACGCTTTCAAATAAACAAACAAACTCTTCAGCTTTATAATATTAGTATAGATTTAAGCAGCCTTATTCTATTATGAAGTATTTAGTAAATTAGCATGAGGCTATTTTAGGTCTTGACAAATACCTAATGAAAACTGTATATTTCTTCTACAGGAATTGAATGAGCTAGCTGAACAGCAGAAGCAGAGAGAATTAGAGTTAATGGAGGAACACAATAAAATAAGAGAAAATCTTGAAAAGCAAATTGAGATCACTGCCAAACAAAAACAAGAAACTGAACAGCAACTGAGTAACCAAGTAGAACAAATGAAGAAACTCTCAGATGAAGACAAATTGAAAATGGAGCAATTGGTATGAAATATAATATCCTATGTTATTAAATGAATTTTTTATGCCTCAATGTTGTGACGGAGCACATAATCAAGAATAATTAAACTCAAACTCAAACATTTATTTATTCAATTAGACTTCTTTTAGAAGTACTTTTGAAACGTCATTACATATTTTAACATTTACCACCGATTCGGAAAGCAGTATCTACGGAGAAGAACCGGCAAGAAACTCCATAGTTGCTCTTTTTAATCATGTCAGTTTTACAATTTAATTTTACAAAATACATAATATGTACATTTAGCTAGTTTTGTAGGATAATACATATACTGAACATAGTATTATGATGTTAGAAAATCATATATTTATTGTTTTTCAGATTCAAGAAAGAGAAGAAATTCAGAAGTGTCTATTGGCAGCTAAAGAAGATGCAAAAAGATCAGTTGAAGCTTTACAGGTAAATTTATTGATTTAGTTTATGCTTATCACCCTAGAACCTTTTTTATACAATACTTAAGTAAAGTTTTCACTTTTGATAATATTTTAAGCAAAAAATTCGTAATTGTAAATTCTAAAAATTATAAAATTTGTACAAATTAAAAATATCATAATTTTTATATATCATATATTGAATATTTTTAGTTTCGAGTAGAAGCTAGAGAAGTGCAGTTGGCTGCTCTGGCTGCACAAAGAATACATCAGCAATCGGAACAATCTGGCCAAGTCATAAACAATTTACAAGTACAACTAGAAAAGGTTTGTATCTTACTATTTTTACATTAGGTTTAAAAGATTGTGTGTGTATAAATATACCTAGAACTGTTAAGGAAAAGGTTAAAACTAATATTTAACTTTTATTTTCTACTAAACCACTTTTTGTGTTTCTCTAGATAAACTTAAATTTTTCTAATATTTTCATTATCTAAGATTAAAACCAAACTACGAGATGTGGAGTGTGAAAAGGAGAAGTTATTGGAAAATGCCTCAGATCAAACTGAACACAAGGCTAGCTCATCGAAACAAGAAACATTAACGGAAGTCGGTGAAATAATGGAGAGTGAATTGCAATGCAGTATTTGTGCGGAATTATTTGTATCAGCCACTACGCTTAACTGCTCTCACACATTCTGTAAATACTGTATCACTACATGGAAGAAGAAGAAGAAGGACTGTCCGATCTGTAGGTGAGTATTTATATGTACTTTGATTTTATAGAGATATGAGTAAGTAGATTATGCAGCATTGCGATCATAGGAATAAAGTTGCTAACGTTCGCTTTGCGACCTATTTTATTTGTTTTTGGTCTATCAGTATATTATATTATTATGCTATGTATTTTTTAGTTTGAGTCAGGTAGCTTTGGTAAATTATAATAAGTATAATGTATGTCTCAATAGTGAGATCTTATTTTTTTATGTTAATTGATGTTTTTAAATATAAATAAATGACGGTGGTACATGTTATGTCCTAAGCAGCTTGATACTTTACAGGGCGCCAATCACATCGGAATGTAGAAGCTTAGTATTAGACTCGTTTATTGATAAAATGGTACAGAACCTCACAGTCGAAATGAAAAAGAAACGTGAAGATATGTTGAAAAATAGAGAAGGTAATAAATATAATAATATATATTCAGCATTTTTTACACTTCGTGAACAAGATGGCTTCATAAATGTTTTTACTTAAATTTATTCTTACGAATCTTATAAAATTAATTTAAATTAACAGTTGAACATTACACATTAAGAAAACAGTATTCATTAAATTATCATTTGTTTTGCTAGTATATTATTTGATATCAGTAGATTTTCGTAATATTTTGAGTTTCGTAATTAAATGTTGTTCATTTTATATGTTTATGTTACACATGTACACATAATCAGTGTATTAAAGATAAATATTACAATAATAAGTATATTGTGATATTAAATATTATATCTAAAGTAAGAACTTTATGAAGCTGTGTTGTTCACAGAAGTGGAGCTTGATCCTGTGTCACAGCCCAGCCAAATGAGCAGCCGGTATGCGCTTTATTATATTTCACATTTATGTTTCTCGTTATGCTTTCTAATATTAACATTACGCATTACTAGACAATCTACTTAGTAGATTCTTCTACATACGCCATTAAAAAAAGGTATTGCTGTTTTTCGATTCAAAATTCTACAATATGAAGCTAGCATGACATTAAATTTATCTTCTCTCTTTAATTGTTGTGGGAGTCACAGTGTGTGTGAAACTTACTTACAATTAAACCAAACAACTGTGGAAAGTTAGGAAATGAATAAATTACCACTAATCTAGCATCAATAACTGAGAGACAAAACTTTACAAAAGTGAAAACACCACACAGCATATAAAAGATAAATATTTTTTTCTATACTCATTATTTTATTCCTACAGATGAATAAGAATTGGACGATTTTGTAGGTCATCGAAATGATATAAATATAGATATTAACAAATATTATTTACGGCCTAATCTTCTAACTATTAACATGCCATTTAAATTATTTTAAAATATAAAACATTCAAATGTATCATCTATTTATTCGTTAAATTAATATGAATATTGTAGAAGAAACTCGTTTGAAAGCGACTGGGACACCGCGGCGAGCGACTCCGCGCTCGAGGAGGGGCAGGAGGAGGAATACTACGACGACGAGTTCTACTACGACAACAACCCAGCTAACTTCGACAGCTACGACTAGTAAGGAATAATTTGTATTCAATAACATTAAAGCGCCTTATACACGGTCCATTTGGCTGTACGTCCCGCTAAGGTCATACACGATGCACGACGCAAAACGACAGTGAATAGTTTTAATAAGGAAGTAAATGCATTAAATCACTCATCATATTAACTGACGTTTGTTATGTTATCTGTGGATTTTGCATTTGCCTCTGCCATGGTTCTATAATAATCTACTACCTAGCTGCTAGCCCCGGAGTTATGTTTTTACTACAAGTTTAAAAAGTTATTCGAAGCTATCTATTTATCCTGATCCAGGCGAAGACAAATCCATCAACTCATCAATTTCAGTTCAGTCAATCTTTTGTTATAAGAGGTGTAACAAATATCAATCCCATTTTTAATATAATATGTATATTGTATAAGTTATATTTCATCACTACATAGTATAAAACAAAGTCGCTTTCTCTGTCCCTATGTCCCTTTGTATGCTTAAATCTTTAAAACTACGCAACGGATTTTGATGCGGTTTTTTTTAATAGATAGAGTGATTCCAGAGGAAGGTTTTAGTATACAATTTATTAGGTTTTAGACAAAGCGGGCGAAGCCGCGGGCGGTAAGCTAGTATTGTATAAGTTATATTTCATTGATGTATATTTAATTAAAAAATACGTTATATTTATGTCGCTAATATAACTATTTTCTTTCAGTCCCATCAGTTTCATCATCGCTGTCCACACGTACCCCAGACGTACAGGCGATTCCAATAGTGGACTTGACAACAATACCGATCCTGCCAACGCTAATGGTTTGTATTATAAAATAACATTTTCTGAATAACTTACTAATTAAAAAAACGGATCGCAACATCTTATTTTAACTGTAAGAGCTGTTATTTCAAATTATCACAGACATATAAAGATTATAGTACCTAGTAAATAATTAATTGGAATATTCTGGAAGCGAAATGTATTTATACATATACCTATATTATATGATTTGTTTAACCGTCAATATAGCAATATCGATTCTACTTCAGGTCTGAATCAAAATTGGGAATCACCACTGGTAATATATCAATCCATTATAAATGCAATGTCTTTTTCAAATACCCTCAACTTACTTTAAGAATGTTTATATCTACAGGTTACTGGGGTTTCACCCGCGTAGTTGCCGTTTC
Source organism: Colias nastes (assembly GCA_907164665.1). Classification (NCBI taxonomy): domain Eukaryota; kingdom Metazoa; phylum Arthropoda; class Insecta; order Lepidoptera; family Pieridae; genus Colias; species Colias nastes. The sequence goes on along the minus strand of CAJQZM010041026.1, from coordinate 18,999 downwards.
AGAGATTTTGTCAAGATAACACTAGACCTTTACTATTTATGGGTCTCAATCAGCAATCTTTATCCATACTAAATTGCATTTAATTAAAAATTTACATTGCATCCATGCAAAAAAGTTTGATGAAGAATACATTTTTGTTGCCTACTTAAATTTTTTAACCCCATCTAAACGAAAATTCCGATACGAATCATTTAAAATAGACTAGGATTAATTTATTTAAATATTAAAACTATATCATCAGTGGTATTTGCAGCGCTATCGAAATACTTAATGACTTATCAAAAGAAAATATAAACCTTGGGCTAACATGGGTTCGATCTCCATTCCTTGAAAAAATAATGCCACGTTTACACAATCGTTTTCGTTTTATTAAATTAATCTAAGCGGTCTTTTTTTATTTTTCTAATGGGTCGAGTATTGTTTTACCTATTTCCTACATCGTAACCATAGAAATCTAAATAAAATCTCCATAAAAATCAAGACACTAGAAGTCGTAAACGCGCGTGACCTTGTCGCCACTCAGGTAACTTCCAAGCCACCAGTGCGTTCGTCGCTGTTCAGCTGTTGCTCTCGATACTTGCGTGTGTAAACATGATGTGTTTCAGCATTTCCCATTGCGGAAATTCTTCCACGAGTTGTAATTATACTAATAAAGTATCTATTGAAAATTAACGCCCTCTGTTGTCTGAAAAGCCGAATTTTTTCGTATTGGAGCAAAAAGAAACAAAACCTCTCATGTACCTAGGGATGTTATTCTAAAATAAACCGTAAAATCGTGTGTTAGGATACATATTATTTAAAAGCTGAATGTTAGTTTTCACTAAAATCAAGCTGTCCAATAAAAGGCATAGTTTACTTGTGTATACTGTTTACCTATCGGTTTAAATGTGTTGATTTTGGCGATTTATGGTTTTCATACTAATTATGACATTATAGCAGTTCTAGTGTCTTATTATTTAGATTACTATGATCGTAACCAACGAAATACATCAAATATTTCACTTTATTAGATTTCAGAAAGTCTTATTTAAAAAACAAGAGCAATAAAGTATTTAAAAAACTAATGAATGACCTTCATCCAACAACCTTTAGTAATCGATGACATTGAACGAAATTTTCTAAATGCATGATTACAGCAAAGACCAATATTGGACTTAATCCATCAACAATTATTGGAAATGTGATCTTAAAATTAGATTAAAAAAATCAAAAAAACTCGCTTCAATGATAGGATCAACTAAAGGAAAAAAAAAATTTTTTTGTATTCTTTTTATGATGAAGGAAGGAATTATAAGATAAACGAAACTATTGAATTGTCATCGGTACTGATAATTAATTGATAAATATTATAATATTATGTACTACTGATTTTTACTTCTAGAAGTTTATTTACTTCTAAAATTATTGTATCTTTTTAAAAATTTTGAATTTGAGCTGTCTGATTGATACCACACTTAAAATCCATATCAATCATGCGTTGGCGAGGAATCTAACTTCCACATAAAATGTTTAAACTTATTCTTTTTTGATACGCAGGTACTACCACAGGAGGTAATAGTAGTGGCAGACGAAGACGAGAGTATGTCCCGGGCGTCCCCGGCTCGTACTACGGAGGCTACGGCCACTGCTACCGATGCGGAGCCATCGGCCACTGGGCACCAGGCTGCCCCCGCGTATAATTAAGCAATTAAAATAATTAAAGATATATTTTATGAATAAATTGTGTATTTCTTTCTTCAGTAATTAATGTATGTTATGTAGTATCTACTATAATATGTGTTGTTACGATAAGTATTAAAGGAAAAAGTTAAATAAATATATGGATAAATAAATGAGAACTTTCCTATCCCAAACCTTTGCAACAACCAACCTAACTCCTAATAGACTACAAGCCGGTATAGGAAAAAAATATGGGTCATTTGAACCACCAGGTGACCTATCTAGAACGATAGAAGAGCATAAAATAATAAGATTCAGCACTATGCCGTCACTTGTAAGCTGTCCAACTGAGTGCAGATGAGAATTCGAAAGTACAGGTAGACTCGGTAAATTTTGGTCATATATTTTTGTACGGCATTCTTAACCACCGATAGATCCATTAAAAATAATAAGAAAACGCTCAGTGCCGTACAAAAATGGTGGTCCACAAAGTCGGAATAACTGGTGGTTCAAATGACCCATATTTTTTTCCTATACCGGCTTGTAGTCTATAAGATACATAAACGACATCTATTGTCATCAATAGGGGACGAACTAAATACAGACCAGCGCCGATAGCCAGACACTACATGTGTGTTTGTAGTATTCTAGAAATTTAAAGAAATTAAAAAAAAAAACAGTGAAATTTTTTCAAAGTTTTAACACATGTTTTCCGTTTAAATCAAGAAATACAGAGCATAAGGTCACAATAATCATACTTACCTAGTTAATTTTGTGAATGGAAATATAATTATTATAGTATGGAACATGTTGTAATCAAGTAAATAGGTATAAAAATGCTACATAAGCTTAAATGATACGCAGTAATTGATTAATTAAATTTATTTCACGGAACAAATACAAATAACACCTTAAAATGAATTTAAAATAGATCAATAATTCAAAGATCAAAATGCATAATCAAATACTTACGACTGGTCTATCTTGGTACATATAATACTAAAACAATCAAAGTAATAAAATTGAAACTCTTAATTAACATTACCTAATAACAATCTTTCTCTATTCGAATATTTTAATGAAATTATTAAGGGTACCTACTATAATATTACAAAAATGCAAAATTTTCATAAATTTATAGTGCAAAACGATAATCAAATTTTATTGAAGTATTTTATCAAACTTAACAGGAAGACAATAACGTTTCGATATTGAAAAATATAGAATCTAGTAGCTTGCCATAAAAGTAGTTATTTGAAATACAACAAATCTGAATAAATTGTAATTTTAAGGTCATAATTTAGTACAAGTCAAAAATTAATCCGTCATAGATATTGTGAATAAATACTATTGCAATTAATATGGGTCAAGTCTTATCCCACCATTTAAGGGTAACACAATATACCACAACCAATAAGAACAATAATTATCATCAAATATTAAAAAAAAAAACATTGGGAACTTACTATTCTATATTAAACAATATCAATTGTATTATTGATGCATCTATTTTTATGGACTTTTTAAGGTTGGGTTAACTTTGAACATTTCGCATAGTCGGATATATATATCTTGGGCACATACAAGTAGATTTAAATGAAATAACAATCCGAAAATATCTATTAATTATTATAACAGCTGTGTTATTATTGTGTCGAAATTGTCTATTTTCTTTAATCCATAGTAATAATCCAAAAATATTGCATAAACTAATGCTGCAGATAATATTCTATAACTCATTAAATAACATATTTATTTTCAATAAATAAAACATTGTTAATAATACACACACAGCCACAATTTTATTTCTTATGTGAAAGGAAAATTCTTAATAAGCAAAAAGCAATACTGAAACCATTTTGAGCTTTAAAAATTGTGTATATTATATAAATATTTATTAATCAATTGTCTTTTTAAATAAATTAATAAGTATTATTATTAAATATTAAATACAATTTTAGCTTAATATAGTAATATTAAGCTTTGTTCACAATTACTTTTTGGTTGGTGTTTATATAATAAAATTGTTTTTTTATTAGCAAACAAGAGTAAATGCCAGATAAATGATCCTCATTGATTGATCATATTTATTATTATTTTAAATTTAAATTCATGCTTCACTGCATACAACTATCAAATACCTATAGCCACTCCCAAAAATCCAGCACACACAACAGAATTTAGTGATTACATTTAAGTGGTTCATTACATTAATTAACAAACATTTCTCTAATGCCTTATTTAACTATCTATATGAATTGGAACATGGTAAACATTTTAATCATTCTTTTTATCAGTTGCTTCTGGTTGATTTGTAATAGCAAGATTTTCATTTTGCGATTGTTTTTGTTGTTGCTCCATTTCACCAGAGAAACCAAATTCATTGACACGCTTGTGATCAACTTTGTAAATCCAACGCTGGTACAAGAAAATGAAGAACACGATATCTGTAACAAAATACTCTTATTAGTTTATCTTATCTCATTTATCATTGACATAGATCAACAGACTTATATAGAAGAATACATACCATCTCTGAAACATCCCAAGCGGTACATTGTTGGCATTTTAATAACAAATGCAAATATATCATCAATGAATGTGTTTAAGAATTTGTAAGTCATCATACGCCAAGGTAAATGAGCTACAGACTTTAATTTGTAATTAATGAATAACTGAGGTGTCATCATAATGAAACCAAAAGTTAAAAGGTATCCATACATCATATTGAGAATAAATGAATACCATCCTTTGTGCTCCAAGTACAATAAGGAATAAATTCCATATCCAACTAGAAGCGGGAAGCACGCCCAGCTTAGGTATCTAAAAGCTAGCATATCATATTGCTTTGTGCTTGATTCAACATAAGAACCTTTATCAGTGAATGACAATTTTGGAAAACCAAATATCCTATCTTCTCTATTCAACTTGACATCCATAACTTTATTTATCTTCCATATCTCAATCATCAAACCAATGAAGCAAGATATTCTGACCATGACATTTGTTTCATTATCTAGAACATAGAGCAGCACAACTGTAGATTGGAAGACATTGAAGAAGACTGATCTAACAGAAAGACCTTCAAGTGATTGTCTATTGTTCCAGAACTGAATGTCATTTTTGAATGCTAAGAGCTCAAATATTGAATGTAGAATGGAAACAGATATTGTTAAACCCAACAAGTATGGAGATGTATCAAGAAGCAATTCTTTAACAGTATCTTGCTCCTCATCTTGCTCTTCAGCACCTAAAGCAGAAAATACACTCAATTTATCCCTCATCACTTGTGCTGTGTACAACTGCCATTTAAAAAGACTCAGTGGTTGATATGTGAGTTCAAGTTGAAGAGTAGTTGTGGTCTTATTTAAGGGAAAATAGTCTCGCATCATGTTCCAATAATCATTTAAAAATACAGCTGGTTTATACTTTTTACCATCAGGTAAAAAGTAAATAAATTCATCTAACGGTGGAGGCACACTCCCTTGCATCCAATTAGTTTGATCTGTAACTAAATTGATTGTTAAATTTGGATGCCAATGGGATACTATTTCTTCTTGCATTGTTTCCGCTTTCTTCAGCTCTTCTTCAGATTTTTCACTCTGCCCAGTTAGAAGATTGTGCGTTTTTAGATATTTCAACTTCTTGTATTTATTCAACATTTTTCTCCCATAGGTAACATATTGCCCAGCATTATTAGTCTTATCTCTAGGATCTGGTGATTTCCCAGAAGGTACAATATAAACATGAAGATATATAGACCCATTATTTTTCAGTGATTCTGATGCTTCAATACTTGTTGAATAAGTATATGTTCCATCATTATTGGGGCCTCCTGACCAGTCGCCATAAATAAGGCCAGACTGTTTCCAAATCAATTGTGCATTTTCAAAATTGTTAAATTCACGTTCAGATATGTAAGAATACATATCTAAAACTGTTCCATTATCAAACATATTTATTGCAGGTACTCTAGGAGCACCTGTGGCACTGTTCACATCAGTTTTTGGTGCTGATGGTTGGCGAAACATTGATGTAATAAAATATACAACTAGTGCCCTTATGATAAGAGACTTGGTAATGGCAAAAAATGATTCCATTTTAGTTGGTTGCATTCGACGACGTTGTTCGTCAATTTGGGCATTAATCTGAAAATTAGGAAAGTGATATTTAACAAAATTAAGAAAATATCGGAAAAATCAATTGAGAAGCTATCACTTACATCCACATTTTCATTTTCAGCACCCGTGGTTTCTGGGTTTGATCCACTCGGCACTAATTTATCTGAGGCTGTTTCACCAGATGAATTTTCTTCAGTAATATTAACCATCTTTATAACTTTATGATATTTTATCGATTCTAAAAAGAAATACTGTAATTCACGACATGTCACACACCATAGAGTCCTAGACAATGAATAGACAAAAGACGAAGAGTCAAGTCCATAGACTACGTAAATATTAACCACAGATATTAACCAAACCATGGAAAGATAAATAACACTATTATAATATATTATGTACAGTTTTATTTAGAAATGTTAAAAACGGAGCTAAGTATGCTACTTTAAACTCTGTTTTTAACGAAAACATAATGTGTAAAATTTTCACGAAAACATAATGTTTAAAATTTACCAAACATATTTAAGACTATATATTTTGTTTAAATTACTTTAAGCTCGAATATGTGGTCCATAATCCTTAGGTACTAATATTATAAATACCGAAGTGTGTTTGTTTGTCACAATGCCTTTCAATGCCTTTTCTTTCAAAGGAAAACCCGCATTTCCCGTTCCCGTGGGATTGCCGGGATAAAACCTATCCTATGTGTTAATCCAAGTTACCCTCTATATGTGTGCTAAATTTCATTGTAATCGGTTCAGTAGTATTTGCGTGAAAGAGTAACAAACACACATCCTCACAAACTTTCGCATTTATAATATTAGTAGTTAGGATGGTATTATAAGAAAGGTTATTAATTATTATCATGCAATTATATGGTTCTGATGATAAGAATAATAACAAATAATTATAATTCTGTGAATAATTTTTGTTTTATTGAGTCTTCAAGTTGCATTGCAGGTTCGAATGATAATAATTTTTGTATACCATAGTATATATTATAACCTTTATTGTTATCCAAATATGCTGTTTTAAACTGGATGTTCGTTAAAAAATTGTTTATTAATTATTAAATAATCCGTGATTGAGTCAACAATTGAATAACAAGTGTAAGTACTTACTATTTTATTCAATCATAATGAACAATTAATGCTTATTATCATTAATCTTACATTTATCATTATCAAGTATTTGTGGATTTTTTTATTAATTAAGTAGTCATCACTAGTTAAGTATTATAATAAATTAATTATTGAACTAATAATTTAACTATATGATCATTAATTTATTGAAACACCTTAAAAATATTAATTTTCTGCTCATTTCAGTACTATAAATTTTTAATATTTAAGTATCTATCATTATTTTTCAGTATGAATGTATTTTAATATATATTACAATCACTAAATCTATTAATTTAAAACTCTTTTTATATATTTTATAAGTCCAACTATAGTGTAGTAGATATATTAAAAATAAGTTAATGTTACCTTATTGTTTAGCATGTAAGATTATATTGTGAAAAGAGAAATAAGGGGCTTTTTTATTTTTATTTATTTATTTGTAATTTTTAATTGTGTTTCAGTCGCTTGTTTCATCTTTCGGTGTCAAGTTGCTATCGTTTGCGTTAGCGGGAACTATGCGGGTTTTCCTTTGAAAACGCGGGCGAAGCCGCGGGCGGAAATCTAGTAAATAATTTATGAAAACATAAACAGGTCTATAGATATCGCTGCAATGCTGATAGAGTCTGGCCAGTGGCCAGCCAAAGCTGAACCCAGTGTTTTTTGTAGCGGCCACACTGTCTGGAATGTTATCATGGCGTTTCTGCGTAGTTAGTTGTCAGTTTTGTTGAAAAAGGTTCAAATCTCAGAGCAATAAACCTATAGAGTACTTGTATCGAGCGTATACAATTTACATATATTTGTTTCTCTCTATCTAAAGAAAACGTCGTATGAAAGAATGAGATAGCTATAGACTACAAGCTACGTTTCAACATAGTCATGGCACCATTTTTACTATAGGTACGTATTTAGATAGATAGAAGGTGATAGTGATGGGATGTGCTTCAATCGATAAAATCGTGAATGCATTTTGCATTTACGGTTTTGTGAAATAGTAAATAAAAAAAAAAAAAAAACAAAATTAAATTAATTTCAGTTGAATACATTATTTGTTTAATCCTACGAATATAATAAATGCGAAATTATGCGAGAATGGATGTTACTCTTTCACTGCTGAACCGATTACAATGAAATTTTGTACATACACACATAGGATAGGTTTTATCCCGGAAATCCCACGTGAACGGGAACTGTGCGGGATTTTCTTTAAAAATATTATAAAAGAAATTTTAAAACTTGAAATGTAACTAATCTTATCTTCTTTCTTATATATAAAAATGAATCGCAAAATGTGTTGGTAAGCGCATAACTCGAGAACGGCTGAACCGATTTCGATAATTCTTTTTTTATTATATTCCTTGAAGTACGAGGATGGATCTTATGTAGAGAAAACGTAAACATGTACCACGGGCGAAGCCGGGGCGGACCACGGAGATTAAAATAAAGATGGAAATGATGATAAAGTTAAAGGAGTGAGGAGAAAGGCACAGTCAGGATGAAGGAATCATGCAGCATTTTAACAAGTTAATAAAAGGACAGTCTTAAAGTAAACATTTTCCTTACATCCTACTAATAAAGCAAAAGTTTGTGAGGATGGATGTTTGTTACTCTTTCACGCGAATACTACTAAACCGATTACAATGAAATTTGGAAAAATTACTTTTGATCCCGTAAATCCCACAGGAATGGGAACTATGCGGGTTTTTCTTTGAAAACGCATGTATATTAAGTATGTACATATTTCAATAGTAGTTTCTCATCTATGAGAACTGTCATATTTTAATCAACCGTTTAATTTTCACATAGTTACACATTTAAAGTAACTTATGTGTAAAATAATTTCCAAATAAAAATTCACTCTCTTTGATCAAATGTATTTATTATCTACAGGAACAAAAAAAAACGTAAGCGAGATTGCAAAATTCTTCTAGAGTATCCATCTTGATAACACGCAGGCTCGAAATGCAGTGAACACAATCTAGCAAATTTCGACGGCGTCCAATCTACTCGTCTCATGTTTTATACCCATTTTTTATTTAGCTCTGGAAATCTAAAAAAAAATGAATTTATTAATAATCTAAAAGAGAAAATAATAAACAACAAATAAAACACATAAGTCAAATAAAACAACCACGTGATATTTTTTATTTTCCTGCGATAGAAAATTTACATCTATTATTTGCAACAACAACTACATATAAATCTGATATAAGAAACAAAATAAATAAATCAACGTGAAATAGATTTTTTGTCGTAAATCGATAATATACGCTAGATGTGTTACAACACTACGGTGGTAAACAAAATGCCAAACGTGATATTATTTTGACATTTTTTAAAAATTATTTAATTCTTTTGTATTCCACAACCCCATAAAGTGGGTAAATGTTACAGTTACAACATAAAATTATAAAAAAGCGCTTGATAAAACCTTCAAATAGGGTTAAAACATAAATATTTATCAATTTGCTGAAAATCACTTACTGATGGAAAGATATTTTTTCGTTGTTTTTATCCAAATCTCCCATTCGACTAGTACAACCGGTAGCTGAACATACAATAGTCATTTTAGCACACTGACAAATAAAAAGAAACACTGTACACTTTATATTTTCTGAATATTTCGTTAAAAACACTTGACGCACTGAGACCTCCAGCTGGAAGGCAAACAAAACATAGCCGGCGCGCTACGTTTGAAGACAGTGCAGATACTCTATCGCTATCTCAATCTGGCTTATGCTGTTATTGACTAAGAGTAAGTAGATTAGAAAATATGTATTTTGGTCTGTCTCAATATAAGAACTCTATAGGTTTATTGCTCTGAGGTTCAAATTATTTGCGAATTTATTGGTTTTAGTGTTGAAATATGGGTAAAACTATAAAGAATGCTGTGCGGCAGCTTTTATTTATAATAATTAGTAAATACAAAGAGTTACTTACAATGATTAGTAAATACAAAAAAAATAATGTAAGTCAAATGTTTTATTGACAGGGCTACCACATCCTTTAATAACTTTTAAATCCTGATTTGTTGTGTACCTAATGTACCCATATACTATGATCACCTCTAAGAATATCAAAAGTATCAAAATTTTTTTTTCCTAACTAAGCCGATGTTACCAGGTCCATATTTTTAAAATTTGCCGCCTTTTACTGGGTTCAGCTTTGGCTGGCCAGACTTCTATACATGTAAATATGGCCCTTATGCGTCGCAACGACAATTGATGACGTCACAGCGCAGTAGTACTATGCAAACAGTTTTTCAGTTAATTATTGTAAAAATTATCAAAATTAAATAATTTTTTTTTGTAATTGATAGATCAAATCGGGAGCAATTTTTTTGGAATTTTTTTTTTTTTTTATGAAAAGTGAATATTTTTCATTCTATAGGGAAATCAATTTTTCAGTATTTGGGTTTTTTTTTTTAATTAATTATAAATAAACTAATAATTATAGAAGTGGAACAATTACTGATTCTGATGGAACATATAAGGAGCAATTTTTTGATATTAATAATTTAAAAAAAAACTTTCCGCGCTAACTTCTTTCCGGTTACTTTACTCGTAGTTTGTATTCTCTTTGCTCGTTACTCTGTGGTCGCTCGCTAAGTTTTTGGATGGGCTTGCTGTACAAAGCCGCGCCAATAGCGTGAGGATATATTATATTATTTGCTCTGTGATATATATCTCAGGAACAACTGGTCCGATTTCAGAAATTCTTTCAGTGTTAGATAGCCCATTTTACCATTTATCGAGGAAGGCTATATTATATCATCACGCTAAGGCCAACAGGAGCTGAGAAATGCGGGTGCCACGTGGCACAGCTAGTAATATTTATTTATTTATTTTTATAGCCTGTTGTGTAATGTTCATGCAAAATTTGAAGTAAATCCACAACCATGCAGTACTTTTTGAGTTTATCCCGCACATATAAACTAGGTTCATACAGACAAATAAACAAACAGACAAAAATTCTAAAAACGATATTTTGGCTTCGATGTCGATTGTAGATCTCGGCCTAGTAATATTAAAAAAAAATATTCAATGTAGGTAGGTACCTAAAGTTTTGAGTATTGACTTTCCTACAATTTTATTATACATAATAATATGTTATAATCATGTTATAATATTAGGTGGCGTGACTACATTCGAACATCATTCCCTAACTTTTAAGTCCGTCCTTCAAATCCTTCGTCGCTAAGATAAGTGCTTCTACTTCTCTCGTTGTTTAATCTACCTATATTTTCATACCTATTTGATTAATAGAAAAGAAAAATAACGCTCTAAGAATAACAAAAACAAAGAATTACCATTAATTTACCTATATTTCTAATTAAACGGCGCCGACTTCATTCCCATTAAGATGAAATACTGATTTTAAAAATATTACATTATAATAAATAGTGTAGGGACTTTCCCTGTTATCGTCTATTTGTTTATAATAAATTTTAGACAACTTTGCAAGGTATTTGAATAACAACTACCTATTCACTCAATAATTGTGGTTTAATTTCAGTTCGATAAGAGAACTAACCTTAGCCTTGCCAATTCTTGCAATAATTAATAAATCTTCTTATATATAAAAATGAATCGCAAAATGTGTTGGTAAGCGCATAACTCGAGAACGGCTGAACCGATTTCGATAATTCTTTTTTTATTATATTCCTTGAAGTACGAGGATGGTTTTTATGTAGAGAAAACGTAAATATGTACCACGGGCGAAGCCGGGGCGGACCGCTAGTAATTAACCGCTCATATGCTTTGCGCAACCACAGTTGCAAAAATAAAATACGCTAAATAGCTTGCGAAAAAAATAAAGGTAGCCTACTTTGCTAGTGCTCTGTAACGTGCGCCGCGCGTTCGACGCACCGCTATTAAAACTTAATTTATGACTTCCGCGAGAGGAGTACTTCAAATATATTGACTGTAATCGATTGCTATTGAAATAATACTATACAAAACTGTGTTATTTTTACAATAAATGATTACCGTATACCTTAAAAAGTTATGAAATCGTCTAAAGTCTACTAACTTTTAAAGTCGTCTTTATTACATATTTATTACAACGGTCACTAAAATATTACTTTATAACAATAAAACACATGTTAGAGAATAATCTGGTAAGTAAACACGAGTAGAAATCAATAAAATACAACAATTACGGCATATTTTAACACTTCCTTGTAAGACACGTAAGATACAAACTAAGATATTCCCAAAATTCTGTTTGAAAGGTTGGTAGTATTGGGTAGAAATAGACGAATCAATTAGTTGTCTTTGGTTTAAATACGTAAAAATTAGACTCTGAGGGTATGAAATAGAGTTTATAATCAATTGAAATAAGAAAGTCGCTTTGCAACCACAGTTGCGCGAAACAAGATTCTCGATCGTGTTTTTGCAACTGTGGATGCACGTAGCTAAGCAAGGGGTCATTTTTTTTTTCTCAAGCATATGAGCGGTTAATAAAAATATTGTATCGATATCCTTCAAAACTTTAGAAATAAATAACATTCACATACATATTTTATTTAGAACTTTCACTCCTAAAACTCGTGTTGGAATATACCGTATACGTCCGAATTCACGAGGCGTCGGCCGTAGTTCACATTGAGGGTAGAAGCAAAAACAGCACAGAATATTAAAATAGTGATATGGTAGGTTCAGAAAGTTCTAATGGCGCCATTCGATCGACGCATACATCTAATTTCCGTATAAAAAAATAATATTTATATTTTCAACCTTTATTTCTAGACTAGTAATTAGCGATTTAAATTTCAATACTTTTCTGCTATTTACTGACTAACATATTCATCGAGATCAACATCTTTGAACAAAATCTATCTTGTTCAATGAAACAATATGTGTTACGTTATGAATGTTGGCCCCTCTATAAACTGGAGCTTAGAACCACCGCTTCTCTTGTCATTGTTTATTATTGACACCAGCCTTAAAATTTCTGAACAACAAAACGGATGACTAAAATTTAGATAGATAGTTAGATGATAATATCTATTATTCGTAGTCCTGCATTTTTGTGTATGCACCTTATAATTGGACCTTTTCTTTGTTTAGATTGTAGAGTAGATTAATTATTATATCGGCCGTAATAAGATTGTAAACATTCCATAATTTAGTCCTACAGTAACCTAGCGGAAAAACGTATTAATAATTAAGTACTTACATATATAGACTAAATATTTTGAGATTGAATGTTATATCACGAGTAACATCAGCAGATACATTTAATAAAAATAGATAATCCTTGCATAAATAATAATAAAAAAAACAGTCTGGTTACATTTATCTGTTTATTTCAAACACAAAATTGAAAGACTTCACAGTTAATCAGGCCCAAAACGAATTCGGAAACCTAGTCAGAAGTTTCAGATTCCCAAACCATTAAGAAGTTAGTTCTGACAACATTAAACAAAACATAAAGTTACTAACAGCGATTTACTTTAAAAAGTTTCCCTAGAATCTACTCATAATACTTAGATTCCATAGCGCACATGTTGAACATCCGACACTGGATTCCATCACAGAGATTTCATTACCTACCAAGGTTAAGTGAAAAATGAATATTCTATTGCAGGGTTTTATTTGCTAGCAATGTAAAGTGTTGCATGATTTCCTTCTTACAGATAAAAAAGGCCATACTCTAATAATTATTCCTTGTGCTCGCAAAATATACCTTATCTAGAAAGGTTTGCAAATTCAACCTTATCACTTGCATTCATCATCTAACATTTACCAGACGACCCTTTGTACAAACTAACAAAACAAGGTAATATTTAACCTGAGCACAAGTTTTATAGCAGTCATGACAACAGTTCACTGGTACAATAAAAAGCCTATTTATTTTCCATGCCCTTACAGTTAACGTAAAACGCAAATAATATATTAAATATATAATTTTTTGAAATAATCAAATGTTTATTCACATTTGTGTGATGTCCATTCACATTTTATTATGACTTATATTTACAAAAACAAATTAAATATGACGTGTAAAATATTGTTGCATAAACCTACATACAATATACCAGCTTTGAAAAGTGAACTGTTATCATAAATTACATAATTAATTATTAATCTTGCATTTCTTCTGGGAGCTCATGAGGATTTATGATACCAGGAACAGATAGTTGAACCCTTCGCTTTTCCTCTTGGGCCTGACGCAAGGCAAAAAGTCGTTCTTCCAGGTATAGATCACTATCGTCTTCTCCTGTGTATTCCTGAAATATTTTAGGAATAACTTAATTGCGTCTAGTGCAGACAGACAGACTAGGCAACTTTGGACTATAATTCAAATTTACATTGCACAAAAAAAAAACAAATTATACAATCGATTTTGATTTTTTATGCGATTTTGATGGCCTCCAGAACTATTTTAAGAATAAATACACTAATTTTTAATAAAACAGAACAAACATTAAGACGTAATAATAGCTAAAATGTTGAGGACTAAAGTTACATGGGTAAATGGGTATGTTTAGCTATTGTTATCTAATTTATTCATTTCAGACATAAATTAGATATCCATACAAAATGTAAGTATACACAATACACACACAGAAGAAATTGCGAAGATTTTCAATGAATGAAGTATGTGGACAACTTTAAAGCCAAAGAAACCCAGCCAGATCTAATTTTGAATTTAAGTTCAGAAACTTATTGAAAAACAAGGGATAAAGCGCATTGAACATGTGTAGGAACTAATTTAAATATTATTCAATTTTGAAGTTGCGAGAGTGCGCGATATTATATGTACCTATTTAATGACTATAATGTTAAAAAAATTGTGATGGTAGCGTAGGTTCTGCGTCCTATCAATGTGATACACTAAAATTGTCAAATGGGCATTAAACATGATGGGTTAGGTTACGTATTTTAAAACTACGCAGGTATGGGCGCCCCACGTATCGGGACTCCGTCGACTCACAACCTGCACCTGACAGTATTTTGCAAAAAGTAGATTCTCGGCATAAAACTATAGCTGCAATATATTCGTCTAACGAAAAATAAAGCGATGAATTTTAATAGAATGTTGTGAATCACAATCTTCTACAGTTTACAATCTCGCAAGTTACATTTTAGTCTAACGTTTTTTTACAATCTAACGGCGACATAATATTATGTCCATTTATCTATTTTCTTATATATATGTCGTGGCCATATCGTAGATTTGCTCATTTCATGAAATGGCCAATTTAGTTTGTCCAGATCGTCGATCTGGCCAAACGTGGATGGCCATTTCACGAAATGCGACCATTTTTGTTTCTTTTTTAAAAAGCGATTCGCTTCTGGCACTCGCCGGCCGCTGCCGCGGCACGCTCGCTTTGCTCGCTCGGCTCGTGCGTTGTTTATTAAAGTCTAACCTAACCTAACCTAACTGTTTTCTATTGAAAAAACCATTCGCTTCTGGTATTCGCCGGCGCTACCGCGGCACTAACTTAAATGACAATAAACAAGTTCTTAAAATATTCTGAATTTTTTAATGTTTTATGGACTCTCTAAGATATTTTATACGATCTGGCCAAATGTCGATGACAAATCGTGAAACGTTGACGATTTAACGATCTGATCAAACTATGTTGGCCATTTCATGAAATGAGCAAATCTACGATATGGCCATGACATATATATTAAATATAAATTAAAGATTTTAACGGATCCGAAATCCCTACGTGGTTCTAAGTGGGTCAAAATTGAGTCTAAAAGAGTTAGTTATGTACAAAGATAAAAATGGCTGTTTAAATTGGCTATTGTTAATAGAAATCTATAAAAATAAAATAAAACTTACTCTTATCTGAACTAAAAAGTCTCTTAGGTGATCCTTGAATGCAGGAATATCTTGATCCAAGTTAAACAGACCCTGAACAGTTATTTTTACTTGATTATCAGTCAAATGTGGGAATGCTGTTTTGAGGAGATTTGCCACATATTCCTGAAAAAGAAAAATGTTTGAATAGAAACAAAAATTTTCAAAGATACCTTTTATAATTGATGTATTTAACTAATTTAAGGATCAGTTTCACCACTTTCTGATAATGTCTCTGATAGCCTATTTTTTTCCTGATATTTTTAGTGACAGAAAAGCTAAACAGAATGTATACTAATAATTATAATATATTATATAAATGAACAAAATAATTATTCTCACCTGAATATAAAGAACATTATCAGGTGTACGTCCAAGTGGCACTGTAACACGACCAGTCTCCACCAAAGTAAATATGTGTGCTAATATAGTAGCGTGCATCGTTAAACCTGCTCCATGAGAAGTGTCAGTGACTACACTGAAGACATGTTCAAGAATATCACATAAGTATGTCTGGTAGAAACTCTGTGCTGCCTGTGGATGCTGTTCCACATTATGCAACATTCTGTATAATATTTGTAAACCAGTATCGGCTACATTCCTCATTGTATGTTTAAATGCCCAAATTATGGAATCCAACACTAACTTAAACTGTGCTGGTGGTATGCTAAGGAATGCTTTGAAACAATGAGTGTTTACAGCCTGTAATAAAAGGAAGAATTCTGTCCTGTGTTCAGGATATTCTTCAAAGTCCTTATTAATCATTTCTAGAGTACACTCAAAAACAGCATCAAATATTTTTGGTACTTCTGACGTTATATGTCCTCCAAGTTTGTACACGATAGCACCCATACAAGACAACACTTCTGGCTCTCGTGCATCAGGAACTGCAGTTCTTTGGTAATCCAACAGGACGGCATCAAGAAGTGGAGGAATGAAGTTTTCCAAAACCATGCTGTTATCGGTAGATCGTGACACCCAACAAGCAATCAACTTCAGAGTTTCTTTCTTTATTATTCTCATATTTTTTATAAGTGGTTGTTTTGTAACAGCAACACCATTTAAAGCAATTGCTTGGCTAATATTTTCAGACATGACTTTGTAAACATTTAACATGTCTAAATATATTCTTCCAAGTTGCACAACATATGGGTGTCCCAGTGCTCTACAAGCACTAACATTTGTTTTCAGAATGCTGACAAGTTGCTTAACAGCTTCAGGGTCCTTGAGAATATCCACATTATGAGATGCTTGAGATATTATGTCATCCCACACTTGATTTGGTAACAACATGTACTTTTCAATGAGTTGTTCCTGAGCCACTTGATCTACTTGTGCGCTTATCATATACCCAACTGCTTCATAAAAAGTGTGGACTTGTAGTGTTTGTAAGTCACAGATAATCGAACTGATTGTACTCAAAATTTCTTCAATGAAAGGACACGCTTCACCAACTTGTGTAGTGACGAAGTGACGACGACATTTGAGTGCAATTTTAATAAAAGTATCACAAGCCATGTCTTGGACACCATCATGGGTTTCATGCATGAATTCAAACAGTTTATTAACAACAGTTTTTAAAAATTTCCAATGAGCTCTTAAAAAGCGAGGATATTGTCCAACAACATACATTATATTACTAGCGATAATAGCTTTATTATCCTTGCCTTTTTTCTGTTCACATAAACCCAACAGATCTTTTATGACAATAACCAAAAACCTTTTTTCATCCTCTTCCATCATTGCTCCTGAAATAGATCCTATAGCCCAACAAAGTGTATTCAAATTTTTCCAGGACCACTCAGAACCATTAACTTGATTTTGTAATTTATCAGTCATTATACGTTCTGTATCACCATAGTCCAAATGAGTTAAATACACCAATGTCTCTCGCATGTTTTTATAAAGGTTGATTGAATCAGTATCTTTCATGAATTCCCTGACTACTTCCCCATTTTCATTTTCTACAACCAACACTTCTTCAGGTTTAGCCATCCTGGATATCATTATGTACCGTACGCTACTAAGTACATCTGCATATAATGCTTTCCTCCCAATACTCTTACCTAAGCTGCTATATAGGGCTGCTGAGTGAGCACAAGGTGCTATTTTATATAGATCTGCTGCTAACGCATTCCAAAACTCTAAACAGATCTTGAAAATTTCAACTTCTTCCACTTCTGATATTAAAACCAAATAACGAAGTGCATTCATCAAGGTGTTCGTTAATCCACGTCTTTCAATCAATTGACCATGTTCTTTTAAATATGTACAAAGGAACAATGCAAGGTTTTGAATGAAAACCTGTTCTTGATCCCTTCCAGCTGCATAGGCTTCTCTTATGTTAGTAGTAAGAGGCAACATAACCTCCAACTGCTCCATAGTTTGTACGAGAAGGGCAACAAATTGGTCTTCATAATTACTAACTGTTACACCAGCAATCTCAGTTAAACAACTTAATGTAACATTTCGGAACATTGGAACATTAAGAAACTTAAAAATGAGAGTACTTATCAATTTCATTTCAAAAATGTAACCCAAGGGGATCCAATTTAAAAATCTCAATAGGGTGTGAAGAGTTGCATCAACTAATGGAGCATTTTGGGAATTTTCAAGCACAAACTGACAAAGTTGAAAAATTTGACTGAATTCAGAACACATGGTATCTTTCAAATGTTTAGCTTTTGTTTGTGTAAGTTGACCAGTACTAAAAACAAATACTTCCTCACTAAGAAGTTTAAGAATCACCATATTATTTTGGCAAAGACTCTCATTTGTTTTTGAAGCTCCAACAATGTCACTGATAAATGTTTCCCAATTATGAGGCCATTCTCTTTTTAATACTTGAATTAATATCATATTAAGTTTTTTCAAGTACACCTTATTATTTTCCATGGTAACCGGATCTGATGAGTTTTTAATAATGAGACCAACAATGTATTTTTTAATACCTTCACATTGGTTTCTTGGTAATATTTTCCATCTTGTTTGTATTACTTGTTCCAAAATTTGTAAAGCATAGTATTTAGTTTCCTGATTCTGAGAAAACTCTAAAATTGTGTCCACCCTTGTCCAAGCATCAGGGTGTTCTTTTAAAGCTGTTAGAATATCCTGAGCTATACGCTGTTGATCACCGACAGTAGAGTACAAACATCCAACTATATTGTCAAGCAGGTTGATGTCTAACTTTTGATTAAAATCCAAAAGCTTGGAAGCTTGTTGCTCCAAAGTTGCCATTCTGATGTTGCTTTTTGGTACGAAATTATTATTAACTTGAT
>CAJQZM010041025.1:0-34349 GCA_907164665.1 Colias nastes | reverse complement strand
TAGCTATTAACCAATATGAGGTCAAAACTAAAATCCAAGATGGCGCCAACGATGATTCCTAAACATGTATTTCAATGCTCTTTAATATTATTTTTAAGACTCTCCCGTAGTATATAAGAATTCGACTATACAGGGTGTCCCACTATCGGTATACTAAGTGCTAAGGGACTTGTAGTTTTGCATACACTAATCACGTAAAAATAATTAAACAACAAAATTACATCAAAAAAATTTTGCTAAATTTTTCCTGAAAATCCATGTTTTCTTCTCTAACTTCGTGCAGCCGGCATATACCGTTTCGCTAATGTGAGTATTTTGTCTATGAAAACATAATCTTAAACGATAGCTCACGTGCGGGTGACAAAGTTGGGCGGTTGCATTTTAGGGGTGTACACAAAGAGTTTTAAGAATTAATCTATTTGAAAAAAAAATACATCTGGCATTTTATAAGTATTTTTTACGTACTTAGCGTATGCAAAACTATAACCTATACAGAGTGTGAGTGGGACAGTCTTAAAAATAATTTTAAAAAGATACATCATTGAAATACATGTTTAGGAAGAACCATCGTTGGCGCAATCTTGGATTTTAGTTTTGACCTCATATTGGTTAATAGCTACGCCTAAAACAACGAAAATGACACCCATGACGAAAAGATGTAAAATTTTTGTCGGCGCCATCTTGGATTTTAGTTTTGACCTCATATTCGTTAATAGCTACCCCAAAAACCATGAAAATGACACCCATCACGAAAAAAAGTCAAATTTTCATCAGCGCCATCTTGGATTATAGTTTTGACCTCATATTCGTTAATAGCTACCCCAAAAACCATGAAAATGACACCCATGACGAAAATATGTCAAATTTTTCGTCGGCGCCATCTTGGATTTTAGTTTTGACCTCATATTGGTTAATAGCTACCCTAAAAACCATGAAAATGACACCCATGACGAAAAGATGTAAAATTTTCGTCGGCGCCATCTTGGATTTCAGTTTTGACCTCATATTCGTTAATAGCTACCCCAAAAACCATGAAAATGACGCCCATGACGAAAAGATGTAAAATTTTCGTCGGCGCCATTTTGGATTTAAGTTTTGTCAAATTGCTTTACCCCACCAATCCGTTCAACAACCCATAAAAAAGAGGATCTCAGTCAACGTAATTTTTAAAACATAATTTTAAATTACAAATAATTTGAATATGAAACTTATACAGTTTACTCTTATAAAGTATCAAATATTTCAAATCACGAAAACGACAGTGCACGCACAATAATATTTTTCTTATTCGTTTTTATTTTTGGGACGAGGAGCGATACACCCGTCCTTCCAAGAGCGCTTCTGAGCGCGGTCTGACGACCCGCGAGAGCAAAATGTATGAAGAAATCGACAAGTATTTTTAATTTAGCTAATAATTGAAATAAAATTTTGATTTAGATACAAAAAAATATCATAATCTATAAAGGACTATATATCCCTCAATAATGTATAGGTAAGAAGATAGATTAGGCTTTTAATTATCTTAAAATGGTACCGTTTTAGACCCCATTTTTTTGCATTTTATGCGATTATTGTGCTGGGAAAATCGTATTTCAGCGACAATTTTGTATGACGTTGTACAATTTTTATAAGATGAACGTAGAGCTGAATATATTATCTTTAAATTAAGATATTACTATGTTCTCACGTGTAATTGCTTTAAGTTAAAATGGTACCGAAAAACAGCGTGTTTTTGTAAAAATACGTAATAGCACCCTTAAGTAATGGATGGAGTACGCTGGCAAATGTTCTAACTAAACTGTCTGCTGATTTTGGTGCGGGGAGGGTAACTCACACTATTGAAACACAATCACACATTCACAAAAATAATTTGTGTCACGAAAGTCGTAAAAATTTACGACCTTTTATGCGACGAGTTTTTAAATTCAACTCTATCCCTAAGTTCATAAAGATTAAATTTGTATTTCATTCCAAGTTGTCTCGTGGGGAGTGCGGTTCAATATCGCGTTCTAAATTCAACTTTATAACTTAGGTTATAAAGATTAAATTTGTATATTTTCTTTCCATGATAGTCTCGTGGGGCCGCATCAATGATCGAGTAAACATGACTCGATTATTTGTCTTGATCATATCGCTAAACGATACATCGACGATTATTAGAAATTTCATTTAATTAGAAATGTACGTTAAAAAAATAAAAAAATATACACAAATGAAAGGTTATTCCATCTTTTTTAATATTCGACATGTTTGAATTGCTTCTGCAAGTCTTGACAGTGCAAAACGGCATTTTTAGCGGAGCACTCGCAGACGTCCTTTCGATGTTTTACGAATACGCAGAGTGTTTGTAATCGATTACGCAAGTAGTTTTTATGAAAGCATAAGATTTTTCGAGTCGAATAATCTTATACCTCGGCAAAAGGGGAAACGCCTGCGAGTGTTATCCATTACTTAATGATCTAAGTTTGTAAAACAAAGGGACGAATGTAAATATAAAACGAACAAAAGTGTTCCAATATAGGTATTATTTTAATGGCATTTAATAATATTATAACCACCAATTAAGAATTAGAAAGAAAGAAAGAAAGAAATTTTTCTTTCTTTCTTCTTTCTTTCTTTCAATTAAGAATTATTGAAATTAAATTGTAAAATGATATTAATGATATTAATTTATTAGATATTTACGTGTTTATATTCGTGCATAAAGTCTTTAAACAAAAATTCTAAATTACAATTTGCTATTACCGAGATAAACGTCTTTCATTATTTCAATATTCATTTACAATTATTATTTCATCTATTGAATTAATTTTAAGGGCAAATGCATGGTCATTGCTTCGCGCCCCTAAATATATCCAATGTTGTTTGCATCTTTTATTAGGATTTATAGGATGGATTGTTTAAGTTGATATTTTTACAAAATACTAATGAATCACCATATCCGTAAATAATTAAGGTGTGATTTAGAAATGGTTGAGGAAAATTGACAAAGTCGCGCGGCGCGCCCACGAGGGAATGTACGCATTGCACAGACGTTAAGAAATGTTACAGCACTCTGGTTTTATTTGTAATCTGTACATTACGTCATAGAAAGCGCGCGCTTTCTGACACTTGCATAGATAATTTATAATGACAATTAAAAAAAATGGCTACACGATTATAATAAATTAATAATTAATAATTATGATGATATATCAGATTAGTTTGATGACTTAAAGGTCGCGCAAGTTTTTTAAATATCATGTCATCGTTTCCGTAGTTCAAGGGTGAACAAAGTTAAATAAATACCGTCATATCCTCCAACATTGCCCGCTTTTCACAGTGTTTTGATCATATACAAGAAAAAACAAAATATGGACAGAATTGATGCTGTTATTTGAGTAGGGAATTGAATTTAGAATGAATAGATATACTTGAAATAGTCATATTCTTAATAGTTTCTCTAAAAATAAGGAAGAAAGAGGTGGGCGAAATAAGGTGGAAAAGTATACAACTTTGCCCACCTTTAATATTTCAGCCATTTTAAGACTTACGTAGCTGTTTTTAAGAGACAAAGTACAAGACAAGGCAAAGATGCCGAATCTCTTACAAAAAATGATCCAAAATAAGTAGATCTTCATTAAATTGTATGGGCAAAGTTAGGTGTAATTTTCTCACAATCTTCATACAAAAATCTTTAGGGTTTAGGGTTGTCACAAAAAAATCAACTAGGTAAAGGATGAAAAAATTAAGTTTAATAAAATATGTAGGTGGGTAACAAGTAATAGGTAGGTACACATGCAATAATATTGCGTTCGTACTGTTTCTAGGTATATCTTTAAAATGAAACTGAAATTATGAATATTTATGTACCTATACGTAACTTCTACTAAACATTTAAAAAGTACCTAGGTAGGCATACATACTCGTACAATCCTACCTAGGTACCTAAAAGAAAAAAACATGCTGTGTACTTAATTTATACCTAAAAAAAATTACCTTGAGAAGTCTGTTAAAAATGTGTCAGCCCTAGCACCTCAAAACGGTTGGGCAATGTTGGGATAGGTCACACTACATTTATTAACCTAACATTGCCCAGCGACAAAACTCCTATAATACTACGTATTTTTGCTTGGAAATAACAAATAACCTCCTTTTTTATATTCTAGTTTAATAAATAATAAGAAATATTCACGTATTCTAATTGATTCCCAGTGATCAGAGACAAGTTTTTTTAGAAAAATTTGGCACCACCAAAACACCTCCTTCTTTGTCGACATGTAGCAGCAGACTGATTGACGTTATACATGTGCTATCTAGTCAGTGTTGCGAGAAAAGACTTTAATTTTCTACCAAAAAACAAAACAAGTCTTAAAAGTCATGCTACTCCACATAAACACTCGGGAAAGTTAAAATTTCTATTTGGGCAAAGATAGGCTGGAAAGGCAATGTTGGAGGATATGACGGTACGTGTCAAAAATTATTTTAATCAAATGTCATGCAGATTTTTTCTTAAATTAGTAAATTGAATATTTTTTGGGATTTTATTTTAATTTTTATTGTCATTTATTTATTTGAACTTTAATAAAAAAGATTTAATAACGTGCGTACATTATATTACTTTTATGTATTTATTTAAAATTACAAATTGTGAAAAAGGGAATTGTTTTCATTAAGTTTCCTAACACCATCAGAGCTTTTTTTCTTTTGTTTGTCTATTCTAAAAATAAACAAATAAACCGTAGATCAACGACCTTATCAAGAGCAAAAAGTGTTGAGCAATATAATCGATCACAGTAAAGATTTCTTTAGCGATACGCTCGTTGTATATTAACCTAAATGGAGACAATCACCGGCCAAGGCTTTAAGCTGTTAGATGGACAAGTGATTGTATTTTGTATCGAGTTACAATCAAAACAAAGAACTCAAGCTAATTATTCAAAGCCACTAAATTACAAATACACAAAAGGCTTCAATTTCATGTTTGTAAGTGTAGCCTATTTAAGAATAATATAGAGTTTCTATGAGTTATAAGTAAAAAAAATAGAACGGTTAGCTGTTTATTCGAATAAAATTAGGTGTTGAAGCTTGATTGACGTCTAATAATATGGTAATATTAGTGTAGTAATAAATTATCTGCGGTAATATGATTACATATCTAACATTTTGGCGTATTACCCGTGGTCCCCCCGCTATGACCCACTATGGGTCTACGGGTAATATTTTTTCCCCGTGGACCCACTGCTATAGCATGATATGACAGTGGGTCTACGGGCACTTGAATTAAAAATACTTTTTACATGTGGTCCCCCGGTGCCATACTTTGACCATTATAGAGACAGGATTAGGTACTATATTATCTGCACTTCCCGGTTTATGGCAGAGGGGGGACCACGGGTAAAAAGTATTTTTAATTCAAGTGCCCGTAGACCCACTGTCATATCATTCTATAGGAGTGGGTCCACGGGGAAAAAATATTACCCGTAGACCCACAGTGGGACATAGCGGGGGGACCACGGGTAATACGCCAACATTTTTCGCTTACTTCCTTGTTCCTTACTATCGATGGTCTATAACTTTTTGAAGCTTTTAACGGGTTATATTGTCGATTTGCATTCATACATTTACACAAACATTATTAATAGTTAACTACATAAGTCATAAGCTATAGAATTTAATTATCCGTATTTGTAAAAAAACTATTATTAAATGTATTTTGACGATTAAAAAGCGCTTCTAAACGAAGTTTAGTTGAATATATAAATGTTTGAGTTTGACTATATTTTATGTGCTATAGATAAAAAAAACTTACGGTTGCTATTAGACCGTGGGGCATGCTGCTCGTTGAGGATCTGGCAGAGTTCAGCGGAGCCGGTCCAGTAGTTGTTACCCCAGTAAAACATAGAGGTATATCTCCCACTCGCGTCCTCCACTGGAAAAAATAATTTGGATATTAATTTAAGGCAATAAACAGAATTAGTTTATTTAGTAAGTCGGAGTTGCAATGCAACGAAAGCTCTAAGATGAAGCTTTTGAAGATTAAATTATCGAGCATTCGTGATAATTTTTTTATAATTCATAGATGATAGAAAACAAATAAATGAATACAAATCAAATATGAAAAAAAAAAACATTAATACTTATATAATAGGGATTGAACCTAGATTGACCGGAGATATTAATCATTGCACATATTAGTCGTCGCTAAAAATATTAGTTGAAAAAACCGGCCAAGTGCGAGTCGGGCTCGCGCACAAAGGGTTCCGTAGCAGCAAATATAATAAATTACAGTTAAATCAACCTATCTCAAAAACTATAAGAGATACTTTGATCAAACCAAAAATCGTTGAAAGAGTTAATTAGCATGCATCACCTCTATTTTTTTTAGAATTTTATACCCCGTAGTTATAAAAATAGAGGGGGGGGGACATACTTTTTACGACTTTGAGAGCTGATATCTCAAAAACCGTTCACTTTAAGAAAAATGTTTTTTAGAAAACTTTATATCATTTTAAAAGACCTTTCCATTGATACCCCACACGGGTATGTACATCGAAAAAAAAAATTTCATCCCTCAGTTACATGTATGGGGGGCCCCACCCCCAATTCTTTTTTTTACTATTTAGTGTCATATTTTTGTAGCGGTTCATACAACACATATTCCCATCAAATTTCATCACTGTAGTACTTATAGTTTCCGAGTAAATCGGCTGTGACAGACGGACAGACGGACAGACGGACAGACGGACATGACGAAACTATAAGGGTTCCGTTTTTGCCATTTTGGCTACGGAACCCTAAAAAAGGTATGTATAACTGGTCACGCTTTAAATAAATTAACAACTTTTTTTATAAAGGTTAAAAATAGATACTTTAAGATTAATTGATTCAATAATATTATTATTAATGAGATAAACTTGCAAATTAACGATTTATATTTTATTTATATTAATTTGAAACCTTGTAACATAAAAGTAATTTATCATGTACATTCGAAAGATAAAGGAATGTATGTTTGATGGCGGAAGGCAAAAAATTTTACGAGATAATTAAATACCTAATGTAACTTTTAATTTTTCTTATATAATAAAATTATTATGTTTTTGGCAAACTTATGTTAATGATCACACTTTGTACGTGATCTTTCAAAATGCGCTGCTAAAAATATTAAAATGAATATTTAAATTAATAAAGAACATTTATATTATTATAATATTTTTAAATAGCAATATTTTAATCATCATAATTTTACAACCAACTATTTTTAAATGTAACCGAAATGTACAAAATTATTATCATAAAAAGTTAAAAAGGATGAAATAGTTTTATCTTGGACCAAACATTCAAATATATAAACTTTCACATGGAGGTATATTATCAGTAGGATAGCATAGGATTAAAACGCGATTGACAAAATGAGTTTCCGCAGTGGAAGGAAGCATTATGTGTAACTACTTCCTCCTGTCGCGGACATTAGCCATCTTGGATTCACTGTCACTTTCATTGTGGTGACATTTTACCTGACCATAGACAAAAAGAAAAAGAAAGGTGTGGTGATAGGAATATCAATATCGTATAGTTTTTTTTATAATTTAAATGGATAATGCCATTCTGAAAGAGTAGTTTCATTACTATAATTACCTACATTGCATGCTGTTTTTGAATAACGGCTAAACATGTTGTAGGTACTTACTGTAACTAAAACAATTAATGTAACATCTTTATACCATGTTTATCGTAAATAAAGAATTATGAATTATGAATTACACAAGTTGCCCTGTTAAAAGTTTTTCTGCCCAGAGCCTGCCTATCACTTAAACTTTAGAAGTATAATAATAGGTAACTACTTATATAATTGCGTGATGTTTTAACTTTTAACACGTAAATAATATCGCTTTTCTTAACAATTCAACCGTCCATCACCATTTGAACCAGTCATTTCTGAGATTGACTGGTTCAAAAGAAATTAGGCCGAGTTGATTTGTTTCGGGAAATGACTCAGTAGGTAGTTAGAAGTGATTATTAACAAAACTTTTGTTCACGTGTATCATAAATTATATTGCATTGTATAATATTTTTATATAACAATTATAGTAGAGCCATTTTAATAGGCAACATTTGACAGTTCAACAAAATTCAACAATGTAACCTAGTAACGACGACATAGAATAACATGATATTTAGTTTTGTTAGAACTGCACATTTGCTTAACTTTTTTCAATTACGATAACATATTTATAATAATAATGACCGATACAAGTAATTTTAAGATTTCATTTTACTGATAAACCATTCTAAACATAATAAACAATTTCTGAATTGAAGAACTGACGTCGCTACAATTTTGTGTCAATAAACCTTTTTTCTTTTTAAATACCAGAGACGTTACTCTAAAAATCGAAATCTGACATCTAGAATCGAATGCATTGATTACTTGTGAATAAAAATCATCATAAATTAATAAATTCGATTGACAAATGTTTCAAATCCGTATCGATTAATTCACTTTAATCGATGTTTTTAAGCAGGTTACCTCTCTTCGAAGATAAAATTGATAGACGTCAAATGTTGCCTATTAAATTGGCTCGACTATAACATCATCTTCATACTTTTGACACTATAATAACATAAATCTTTAGCCTTTGGCAGATCTTACACGTGGACAATGACACAATAAATTATATTTGTGTCAAATATAATTTATTTATGTGGTATAATAAAACATAATAATAATTCGTACACGATTTGCTTTAAAAAATGGGGAATATGAAACCTTACAAAAGCATTGGTTCAGCCCACAAACTAATGAGCAAGTTTCTTTGGAAAAGCTGGACTGAAAGCTTGAAAGCGGATTTTTCCGCCCAAACTTAACTATTAGAAGAGTTTAGTTTATAATTAAGCGCTTGTATGGAAATACTGCTGATTTCCATATTTCTTTATGTATTCACTTATACAATACCAGAGGTAGAAAACTTTTTGTGGTGCTTCAATGTCTAGGAGCAGTATAGCAAGAGTCAATAAATTAAAGTCTTTATAAATTTATATTTATAAATTTAAATTTACAAGAGTCAATAAGCCTAATTATAAATACGTCATGCGTATGTGGGCGTGGCACACATTAAATCATATTAATAATTCATCATAATTTATGAAATATATTAAAATAAATCAATAATTATTATAATAACTGGTTCTCTCGTGCAAATATTTGGAGGCCATGGTTGTTTATTGAAGGGTACTAATTATAGATAAATTATTATTATTTAATTATAGGTAAATGAATTAGGCCTGTGGGCCAGATTTAAAAGATAAAAGGTTATTGATTTATCAAAATAAATATAATACTAGTAAGTCATAATTTCCCACAATAAATTGCTATAAAAATGTTTGTTTTACACTCTTTTTATTGGTGCGAATGAATATTATAATTTTAATTATCAACAGGCGCTTCTTACAAGAATAAAAAATACACAAAATTAAATGGTTACTTAAAACAATCAAGACTGTCTAGATTCTAGACTCTAAAATATGAAAAATTGAACAGTTCTAAAACTACGATGACCATTAATTACTATATGTTTAAAGAGAGATTAACTGAACTCTACCTTGGTTATTTCCGTCTTACAATTTATCACTGAATTTCGCAAGGTGAGGTCAAAAGGTCTCTGACCTTACCTACATATATGTACGTACTAACGAATGTACATAGCGACAATATGTATGAGTATGATCGATCAAACAAAGACCGAAAATTACTGAACAGGTTTGGGTTAAACCTCGTATGAAGTAAATTTTCATAATTAATTTGATATCTATGTTTTGAAGGAACTAAAGAGAAAATGCTTTTATTTCTTTAATAACTTGTTATCTTATGATACTCCTAATCTATTTATTATTATAGAGAATTATCATTTTTTTTGGATTGGAGATTCAGGCACGATTAGGGTCTAATCCATTTAGCTAATCAAGAAGCTTAAGTTTTGTAAGCTCGCCCAGTGTCTAATCCCCGAGACTTTTCAAAGTCAGAATTTTTCACCACTGAACCGATGCTAATCAAATTAGTTAACACATCGAAAACAAAGCATTTCCTCTCATTATGCACGAAGGTGTCAGCAATATTGACCCGACATTGTTTTATTTATTTAATTTATTTGTTCAATATATTTATATTGTCTCTGTGACCTCAGTAATCTGATTTTCAGCCTTGATTGTTCAAACTGCGTGACATGTATATTGGTATAGTGATATATTTATTTTAAAGACGTGTGTTGCCTTCATTTTTATTGTATTCTCTATTTGCAGAAGATTATTTCGGTATATTTTATGGTGTGGGTCATTAAAATTAAACAATCTTAATATTCTTCTTTTAAAGTAAGTCGTAAGTGGATCGATACGATTTTTCGGAACCTAAGCACTTTTTTATGCAAGAATCGTTATTAATAAATTTATTTCGAGAATACAAAGAGGCGCTTAGCTATAGTTTTCTATATGCTATCTAATGAAAAAAAAAAACATAAAAATGAGGCACTCATATAGCAAAATTTGCTTACCATGGTTATGAAAATTTCAACGGTCAGATTAACAAGCGTTTACAATATTATTTATAAATAATATTGCAAATATATACCATTAGCCTACATGTCCACGTCTTGTTGGGTAACATCATTACAATGGCATTAGGTGTGCTAACAGTACCTAGCTTGAATAGTAACAACAATTGCGATACTAGAAGTCCTTTCGATATAAAATTGACCAAGAAACTATAAAACAATGTGCAATATTGTGTGTATATTACAAAAGCGGTGTTTTGATGGCTAGATGTAAGGCATAAGGTAGCTTTGGTCATCCTTTCATGTCTAAAAATAAAGATATTTTGTTTATTCAGACACTTATTTCAACAGATAAAAACAGGATAAAATATAGATTACTTATTAAAGAGAAACAAGAACTTGATTAGGTTGAACCAACTGTGACAAACGATTCTTGAAAGCAAAGCTCCGGATAACACGGAAGTAATTTTTAAGGGTGCCCATGTCAAGTTGGGATAAAAACAGCTTTTATCCGTTATCACAGAATAATAACTAGTAGCTTGCCGTTACTCCAGATTATACCTAAAGGATATGATATCAATATGACGAGGTCAGTGTCAATCTTATCTTACTTCTTACTAATATTAGATATAAATGCGAAAGTTTGTGAGGATGTGTGTGTGTGTGTTTGTTACTCTTTCACGCAAATACTACTGAACCGATTACAATAAAATTTAGCATACATATAGAGGGTAACTTGGATTAACACATAGGATGGGTTTTATCCCGAAAATCCCACGGGAACGGGAACTATGCGGGTTTTTCTTTGAAAACGCGGGCGAAGCCGCGGGCGGAAAGCTAGTGGAATATAATAGTGGACAAATAGCCATGCAGACTTCTTTGTTAGTAATGATGAGTAGATATTATGATCAAGTAGTGATGCAGGTACTTTATATACATCTTTGTATTTTTGCAATTCAAGTATATATTACGATAAAATATGGCCAGTAGGTATTCATGATATTCCATGGCATTAAGTTAATAAATAAAACAATTATTAATGACGATAATGCACTTTTATGGTTTATTTGTAAGCTTATCTAAAATTATCATTATAAAAAACTCTTTTTCTTTAAAGCTTAAATAAATTAAATTATGTAGGTATATCAATATTAATTATACTTATACATTATGCAAAGGGGTAAAACATTTTTTGCAATCATTCAAGTTTTGCAACCTTGATGTTATTAGTCCGGAAACGGTACTAATCCAATATTTATATATCAATACAAATAATATTATATTTCTATTGTAAGTGAATATAAATATCAATACGAGTTATGCCAGTTATGCTGCGTCATGCAAAGTTTACGCATAAAATTATGCAAGACACATACGTGTTTCATTAAGATTATTAGCATGCTGAAATGGAAAAGTCTTGAAAAAATACTACTCATTCACTTTATTTGAAAAAATTCATTCCTCCACACTCCAGTATATTGGTCCATGATTTGTACACTACAATTGTTTTCTGATATTAGATAAAAATAACAAAAGCACACTAGTTACTAATATAACTAAGTTATTTCTATCTTTTATATTTTGTCCCATCGCTAAAAAGAAGGTATAACTAGGAAAACTTCAATATCAATATTTTAAAATACACAGCGCGTAAAATACCTTTGAAAAAGTCCGCTAAAATAAATTATACCTTATAATACTTTATATTTATAGAAGTGACAATCGAATCACATAAAATATAATAAAGGTTTCACTAACCATATCGACGCCGGTAACAAGTTGTTGCCATACCGAGATAAAATTGTTGTCAGTTTGGTACAAGGCATGCGTTCAAGCGATTTTTTATCGGATAACATATATTTCATTAATAAAACTTTTTTATAGTTTTGTGGAATGATATTTTTATTAAATTTCAATGAATATTATATATTCATTCAAACAGGTCATGTTTCATTCCGGTTACATTCTGATGAATCGTAAAAGTTTACATGAAACTAGCGATTTGAATTAGATACGTTATAATTATTAACTTCAATCTTGATATCGTGAGCTTATCTTTTCTATTTTCTTCTCTTTCTTCTACTAAGAATATTTTGATATAAATATGAAGATGAATACCCCATATTGAATCTTGAATCACTCTATCTATTAAAAAAACCGCATCAACATCCTTTGCGTAGTTTTAAAGATTTAAGCATACATAGGGACAGAGAAAGCGACCTTGTTTTATACTATGTAGTGATAGTGAAGTAAGAACTCCAAGTAAACATCAAACATCTAGTCTCTACGTACAGGTTTGTAAGGTCAACCCTTATCAATAGCACCAGCTTATATAAATGACATTGACCGCTGTCAGCTGATCACTTATGGGTGTTGCGTAAGCGCACTTTCACTGACCACTAACGCAACCTTATGTTTAGCATACTTTTATGTGGGTCACTACTTTGCTAAGAACCAATACACTGTTGACACTGATTGACAGAGGATTCGGAAAGGGTTTATTGTAATATTGAATGAATGAAAAAAATGTATTGCAATAATAGACGCAGTTTAAAATTAAACTTTTTCATAGGCGTACGAAATAAACTATCATAGACGTATGTTGTATATTGTATTATTGATTATAATTGTATGCGTCTTATGAAAATAGTTGGGTACTAGGAGGAAGTAGCACGATCCTTTAATAATATAGAGCCCACATGTAGAGGCTCTATAGACAATTTTAACGGGTTGTGGTTATTAATATTATTGTTTTTAACACAATATATTAAAAAGCCACAGGATCTTAAATTTTAAAGAAATGCCAGGAAAAAACTAGTTATGTATACTAATAATATAAAGCTACAGAGTAAGAGTATTTTTATTGTTTTGAAAGAGCTAATCTCTGGACCTTCAAGATCGATATTAAAAATTCTTTCACTGTTGGATATGTTCGTGATCTCTAAAGGCTATACATATACCACGGGCGAAGCCGGGGCGGACTGCTAGTGTAAATATATATTTACTATCTGTTGATATTGTTATATCTTATGGAATTTACTATACCTACAAATATAATACTGTTCTTCAAGTTTTTTATAATCATTAATCAAATAATATGTCAAAGGTAATCTACAATCCAATAATGTTTTTACGTTATTCTATGTGAATACACTATCATTATATCAGAAACAGCCTTTGCCTTTACACAAACAATACTTATTTATAAACAACTAACTACACATGTATTAGTTAGTATGTATGTGCATGATAGAAAAATATCAATTTCAGCAATTTGTATCTAAATGAAATTATATTCCATATCCTTATAATATGTTTAGACATAAAATTGATTGTAACATTTAAAGGAAGGAAGCCACGCCAGTCGAATATTTCATTAATTCATCGGAAGAAGCCACATTTATATTTTAAGTCAATAGTATTTTCAGATAATTTTTCCTGAGCATGACCATGACAATTTACGCAAATCGCCTCAAATCGCAATTAAATTTTAAATAAACAAAAGTGAAGACTATTGTCCATGCTTAAATATGTACACTATATCAAATTATGTTAAATGATACTCTTATGACAATAAGTATTGATCCAAAAATCAAGATCTAAAACTTAGTGACGGCAAAAGGCAAAGTTATTTATTGCAGTGCATTTATTACAATCAAGTGTTTGATAACTATAACTGCAGGGTGAAAGCGGGGTCTCTGTCCTGTAATATTATATTGTGTAATTCTATAACAATTCTTATAACAACCGAACAAATGCCTATATTCCTTTAACGTTTTATTTTTGTTATTAGCATCAATTTACAGCCAGACTTTCTAAACTTTTATGCAACTGGCAAGCTTGTTGTTATGGCAATATTTGAATTTATACTCTGTCCTTTAATAATTTTCTTATATTTTTTTGGCGGGAAAATATGCTATTGAATAAAGTACTCTGTCCTTTATTAATTCTCTTGTACTTTTTTTGGCGGGAAAAACTAGGGATTAAAAATATAATACTTTTGATTTTAGACAATGTTACTAAAAATATTTTCGATTAAATATTGAAAGCGTGCAGATAAAAATATTAAATAATATCGAAAGAGTAAAATACATTGACCTAATTTTTTAATAAACCTTATCGAGGTTGTCCTTTGCCACGAAAATTATATTATATTATCAATTTATATTTACTTATCATTAAATCTGAAATGGAATAAATTATAATAAAATCCTCAGTTACAGGAAGATCTTCAAGAAATAATATTGGCTGAATATATTTTTTATATTTGTTATACTAAACGATTTTAGAATTGTGTGTTTTCGTTGTATTCGAAGTAGAGCTATTATGTCTATTAAGAAAGATACATTTTAAGATCATTGAGATATACATACGTAGTAATATTATCTCAATGTTTAAGATACAATACATTTTAGGTCAGAAATATGCAATAAAATTTATATAATGCATTTCATCGTTGCAATCGTGAAGACGGTATTTCAGTCGTCAAATGTTTATAAAAGATAATTAAACATTCCTATGCTTATGAAAGTAGTTAGATTGTAGTAATTGATAATAAATTTCACATCTACTAACACAAATTGTAAAATTGTAAAATTGTTAAACTGTCTAATTTAAATTAATATGTTCTACTAACAAAAATTGTAAAACTGTAAAACTGTTGTGTGGAAATAAAAGGCTTTTTTATTTTTTATTTTTTATTTTATTTTTATTTATTATGCTTATGAAAGAGTTGAATCCAATCTTGCAACTCTTTATTGCGGCACCCATGGCGTATTAAATGTATAATTTACGTCTCTCCCGTAATTATAACGCTTTAAATTATACGAATATTGTGAAATGATATGTCATTTATGTGTAGTATTAAAATAGATTGCATTTTGTATAATTGTACCATAACTAGCTGTGCTCCGCGGTTTTACCCGCATGGCTCCGATCTTTTGGTCTTAGCTTGATGATAGATGTTCTATAATTGGACTACCTAACAGGGAAATAATTTTTCTAATCGGAACTATGCTTCCTAAGATTATCGCGTTCTAGCAAACAGTCAAACAATCTCTTCAGCTTTAGAATTTTCTAAGATTACCTACCCTCTAAAGTCTAAGCTCTAATAAGAACCTACTCCTTTATGACCAACTAAAAGCTTAGATACTAAGTTTCTTCTAGCAGCTATGTAGTGGTATTAATTCTTTAGAGTTTAGACCACTATTAATAGCGTCTAATTAGTGTCTTATAATATTATTATTTATCAATGTGACCGTGGTCACGTTGCATCGAACTCGTGCGATGTAAAAGTGAAACCATTTCACTACCTGTACTAATTTGTATGCATTTTCGTGTTATGGGAATAAAGTGTAGCCCAGAGTCCTATTCATCATTTTGTAAAAGCGAATAATTGCGTAATATATAATGATGATATGAAAATGCATCGTCATGCATGTTTTACACCTTTACAAGTATTTTTAAGGTAACTATGTGTGTATTTTTATGTTGTGTTTGTATTAATCATATAAGTACACTGTTTACTGGATTTTATCATTTTTTATTGTGAATAGGGAAGCTATTGGCCATAATCTCGCCTGATGTTAAGCTGAGATGTGATCTAACATGGTACGCGTTTCCCTAGAAGGTTTACTCTACGCTTGAAGACCCTTATCGCTGAATAAATGCTTTCAAACATCCAAAACATAAATACTTACATTTTCTTTTATAATTAAGAAGTATTCAATTGTATATAAGCTGCAGTTTCCATAATTCACATGTATACCATCATACATACGGGTAATTACATAAAACAATAGTGCAACTCCTCGTCCGTCCGTCCGTTCCCACATTACAAGGGTTGAGGCCACACGATTGGATATTATTACATTAAATATGTTACCTTCGCGTGCAAGCTAAGTATTTTCCTATACTTTTTTATGTGGAATTTGACAACCGACAATTTTAATTTGAAAATAAAAGTGAGACATGGTAATCCTTCCTAATGCATTTTGTTATTAATTATTATATTTCCTGATAGTGTTTTTAGGAAGTTTATTACTCAGTTATATACAAACCAGTAGTCTGTGTCAAGGATATATTGTGTAAATTGCTAACCTTATATTTACGGAAGGACGATCAATAATCAAAATATATGAACATATATTTTTAAGTGAAGGGCGTAGGAATTTCGCTCTTGCAACGTAGAAAATACGTAAAAACCGGTCTGGGTCATTTCAAAACCTCTATTTCAGTTAGACCCTACACCATAGCTTGGGCAATAAGAACTGCGATTAGCAATACATTAAAATATGGCGACAGAGCTAGTGAACATGTAGCTGATAACTAAAAAGGAAAGTGAAACGAGCGTCTGGTTTCGCGACATCCTGTGTGTATTGCAAGGGTACGGTCTAGGTCTCCATAAATGTGTATGGCTAGTGTTCCTGGGGATAATTGTTTAAAAAAAACAGATATTATGTGATAGTCTCTTGAATATTTATTAATGGAGAATATTCAAAAATCTGTGCTATCAATTTACGATTTTCCGATGGTACGTTGCAACAAACGCAACTGCAACTAACTATCGGAAAATGTATGTACATAAAAAGTGTATGTGTGGGTACCGAATATATATTTTTTAGTAAAACGGACTCTATACTCAATGATAAAATAAAATACAAGGTATTTGTATGAACCTTTAAAGTATAAACTTATTTGGTAACCAACAAACTTCAATAATCAATTTATCCATTTCGAATGGCTTTAGACAAACTTTTAGGAAACGCGAAACTTTGTAAGCACAGTCCTTTCCGATAGGTTCTTAGACACTCCCTCGTATTGCAATATCCTTAAATATTTTTCTAGATATGCCGCAACATCCTAGCTCGGGATAATATTCATAGTGTATATAGTTGGGCAATACACACCAAGAGCGCATGTTGCAATGGATACGTGCTAACGGTACTAAATAATGTTTTGCTGACGTTACTCGGTGTTCAAAGTCAAGCCCACGTTTTTATATGGAATTTAAAATGTTTAAGGGCCGATTTTTCAATGCTTGGTTAAAATTTATCCGTCCAATAAAGTATTACACGATAATATTAAAATGTCACGTAAACTGTCAAATACGGGCAATTAGAATACGTTTTTAAAATGGTAGTTTTATACATTATTCGACGAATAAGTTTTAACCAAGGATTGAAAAATCAGCCCTTAGATATTTGACATTTGTTGAAATATCATAAGTAGGTAATTAAGAAATGTATGGAAGTATCAGAAAAAATCGAAACAAATGCTACATAATCTCTCTGAATTGTAGGATACATAGTAGAAGTAGGAAGAATACTCATATATTTTCTTTACAACTTGTTCGTAAACAATATCAGCTATTACAGCTAGGAACCTACGTGATATTTAGCACACATGTTGCGTGAGATACGCTGTACGCAAAATGCAATAAACCACATATCATTTTAAAACCTTCACCATAACAAAAATAACGCATGCGATTTGCAAAATTTCGCCAAAACGTAATATCACAGGTAATATCTTACGTAAAGATAAAGTGACGTAAAACACATGACGAATGTACACTAATTAAGTAGTATGATGAAACTTTGTGATTCATAGTTGGATAAGAAATTTAAAACTGTATTTATTCAAGTAGCCACATTTAGGTGGCTTTCATAAACATAGTTTGGCCGACTTTTACATTTTAGGTTAGGTTGTGAAGCAATCAACAATGCAGATTTGTTTATCTGATATATAGATTAAGTTGTTAAATAATGCTCAACGAAATCTCAAAAAAAGTCTATAATTCATTGAATGAAAAAAAGATTATTCCTTGACCAAGCCTCTAGCAATACATCGAAAATACTGGGTGAACATCTTTGCATTCAAGGATGCTATTAAACACCAATTCTTGTCAAGTACCAGCCTACGATTAATTTAATAAATCGCATGGTGTTGCTATACATTAAGGTTCTCGAAAAAGGCATAATTTGCACTCTCAAGCTATTTTATTCATCTGAGTACGGAGGTAACGTGACCTCTTTTGACTCTTCCTGTAATTTGTAAGGCCGGCTTTGTTGGTTAAATGTCAATAGCCCCGTATATTAATAAAGACATAAGCAATATATGGAATGTGTGAAAACATTTTATGGCAAACTTTTGTTTCAACTTGCGTTACCAAGCAAGAGACATTATTTTAAAAACTTCGTTACCAGGTGGTCGGAAAGATATTAATTATCTTCTTTTAAGTAATAAGGAAGCTTTTCATACATCTGTTTATACTTTTTTGTGTTCAGTAAAATTTTCTTTTGTTTTCTTGCC
The DNA here is from genome assembly GCA_907164665.1 of Colias nastes. Lineage (NCBI taxonomy): Eukaryota > Metazoa > Arthropoda > Insecta > Lepidoptera > Pieridae > Colias > Colias nastes. Next base: position 15,507 of record CAJQZM010041025.1, on the reverse strand, counting down.
TGTTCCACCTCCAATAATCAAATATATGGCATTTGAGTGGCGAAAACTCAGCAAGTACAACAGCTTCATGTTATTATAACCCCGATTCGCGAAACTGTTTTGCTCAAACATTATATAACAGACTTGTTTGGCTGTGTTGTAAGCAAATTATGAGGTAAATTAATCTTGCATGATATTTGATGCGTTGATAACTGAGAAGATAAATATTGACCATATTTGTACCGTGTATACCGGTACCAGGGAAAAAAGATGTTTTCCTATCTATAAATGTAAGCTTTAACGGTAATTTATTAAAAAGCTCAAAAAGCTACAACTAATAAATTGGTGAAAATTTGCTAAGCTTTTTTTGACAATTATCTACAGAATTCTTTCAGAAATATGGTGTTTTCAAAAAGAAAATATGCGTCTATATAAAAACACTATAGGTATTTAATCAAATACATATCAACTAAGAAGCTTTAGTTCAATGTTAGTAAAAATCTATGCAATTTTATTTTAACATGGATGGGTTTTCATGGACAGGTTCACTCAAAAATTATAAAACCGAATCTTTTAACTGTCTGTGACTTTAGTTAGCTATATTAATTAGTTTAAATATTTTTTTCGGACAAAGCCAGTGCCAGCAGCTAGTATAGTAAGTGTAAGAACCTTTCCCTAAAAGGGGACACTACTTTGCGGTGAATAAAATATCTTGTGACCATCTTGTGACGTAATTATATTACGAACGGCCATTGTATCAACGTTTCCTTCCGGTTAGTTGTTATAACAAGAACAAAAGTGACGTGGAGTCGCATTGTTTTGTTTATTTGATGTTCCGAAAAGCATGCAGTAGCCTTTCTTTAATCATTAATTACATGCATATAATATTTATACACAAGACATGATTTGTATTGACGATGTTCTCAATTTGGTTGGTAATTTTATCCATTTGTCTAATATGAAGTGTAGTTAGCAGAAAATATATTAGTATGGAAATAAATATGATATCCCAAAAAAATGTAGAGTCGGTTTATTTGTAGGTAACATTATAAATAAAATTGTATTTTCAATATTTCCATGTTTGAAATCAGAAACCTCTTTATTTCAAACCCTTCAAATAACAAACTGTTCTTTAATATTACAGATATTCATTTGCCCATGAGACCATGGGTGTCTTATATGGACAGTGGTTACATAAGGTTTTGGAAGCGTTGTTAGGAAACAGTTAGAAATTCGCTTGAAGGTCAGCCATGTTGTGATCCACGCCCTTGTGAAGAAATCAATCGTATCGATCAAATGATGAAACTTAACATATGGGACAGATGGAATTGAAAAATCGGTGTACCTATTTATGTTGTAGTTGATTGGTGACCGATTAATAGTGCTTTGCTTTAGATTTTTGTAAATTATTACAGACTGACTAATTTAGTTTGGTTGGGACATACCCAACCAAACTAAATTAGTCAGTAGGTATACACATGTATACCTATACGAAAACTTTTATTTTTATGTAAATTAAGATGTTCTGGAAACCTACCAGTAGATATGCATTTTGTAGTCGTCAATTTAAAATAATTGTGATAAATAATAATAAAAATGTAATAAGATACGCTGTAGACTGGACTAAATAAGCAATATAATAATTAATATCCCACTTATGTTAAAAATTCTAACTTTAGTAAAAAAATGTAGAGTAGTTATAGCTTTTTCATAGAAAAACTTGATAAACTCAGTTGTTTAAAATTGTATATGCACACAATAGATACGATTTCAAAATAACATTTGTTATAGGCTTATTTAGTTTAAATAACTATGTCTAATATTTGTAAATAGTATTGTATGTTTCTCATATACACGTTACATTTATGATACTTAATATACAAAAGCTTATTTAAAGTAACTTCATACTTCCGGTGTGAAAATTCGCAATCCAAACATTCCACAATTAGCTCTTTTAAAAATATCCCGTTGTTTGTTTTATCAATATTCCTTGATAGTCGGTTACTTTTATTGGAGGTCCGGAGTTTGTAATACTGTACTAACATAGTAATTAAGAAATTACTACCAAGTGGACCTATGATGTTCTGTTAATAAATGAATTTGAATTTGAATACGTCTGTAGAAGTTAAAAATCGAGTCAAAAACGATGTCAAGTGTTAATTATCTACCTAACAGTAAAAGTCTATAAACTTTTTGAAGTGAAACTTCTTTAGGCGCGTTGAGAGTATAATTTCAAGGCCGCGTCATGGTAATACCGTCACGTCATGGAGTAATGTGACGATTTTGGTATTATTTGAATCATGCAAAAGAAGTTTCTCTTCTGACACGTGCAGGTACTCGGCACACACGCTCTTTTTTGTTTATTGATATAAATATAACTGCGAAATCGCTTGTTACCACAGAAACACTCCATAAATAACTATATGAATACTTCAAACGATTTGCCAATTATGTTAATCTTATTCCATCTCGTTAAAAATAAATATCACAGATCAAATAAAGCTCTATTTGATCGGTAAATAGTTGTTCATGAAAGAATGTGCCGAGGTCGTTTTATAAAACATAATTATTTATGAATAGGTGTGATAATTTACACCTCGGTTTATGGTGCTCTTTGTTTTTTTTTATTTATCTGTGTTGCGAAGCATCGATAATGACGTCCCTTTATTAGGGAAAAACATAAATAAAACGTACTTATTTTTCATAATATCTTCTACTCAATACAATATACTTATTTGGCATGTTTAATAAGGGATAGCTAAAGAAAATTATATGTTGCCTGACAAAAGAAAAAACCAAGCAAAAAAAAAAAACATTATCTTCTCTATATTCAATAGTAAAACTGAGCGAGAGCTATTCATAATACAAATTTATACTTCACTAGCTTTCCGACCGCGGCTTCGCCCGCGTTTTCAAAGAAAACCCGCATAGTTCCCGATCCCGTGGGATTTCCGGGATAAAACCTATCCTATGTGTTAATCCAAGTTACCCTCTATACGTGTGCTAATTTCATTGTAGTCGGTTCAGTAGTATTTGCGTGAAAGAGTAACAAACACACACACATCCTCACAAACTTTCGCATTTATAATATTAGTAGGACTATACAACTAAAGTTAAAATACATTAACATTTAACATAATTCAAGTCTGCTGCTAACAACAACACGATACGGTTGAAAATTGTAATAGAAAATGAATGCAACAAAAAGCTCTAAGCTCTAGTTTCATCTAGACCACGGCCAACCAATTTAAATTGCAATATTAATAAGCTGTATTGCAATCCTAGAAATTACATAGACCAGATACAATAGTGTACATAATAAATTAATAACTATTAATCTATATTGTGCAGTGTTCACTAAAGTTAGCGGCTAACCGTTTCTTTATCGAATTATGATTAGATACAGTTTCATTGGTAATCATTATTCGGACTACTAAGTGATCAGCCTTGTTTGTCCCACAAAAAAACTATTCAATTAATCAATAAGCTCCTTTCCTACCAATTTTTTTATAATACCACACTAATATTATTAAATAAATATGCAATCTGAAACCAAGAAACATTAGAGGCCGCGACCGCCCAGCGCTGACCTGAATTTTTTCGCAAAACATTACATAACTGTTTAGATAATAGATATAGAAACTAACTGACATAATAAGAGCTATTGGATATTTAAGAGAAATATTTAAATCGATATGCCGATTAAAACCACGATTCTTATTATATATTTAATTAATAAAATTAAGATTGTTAAGTGAATCGATTTTAATTTATGTAATGTTCTTTGTTTCGTGTTTTATAATTTGACTAGCGACCCGGCCCGGCTTCGCACGGGTGCAATGCTGATACTAAATACACTACAGATTACAGAAAAACTGTGAACGTTGTATATAAAACCATAGCGGCCCGCTCCGGCTTCGCACGGGTATAAAATAGATAGCCGGGCGGCCGGCCGGTACCGCCGCAAACGCTACGTCCCGCAATTTTTAAATCTGTAATATCTTCGAAAATATTCACTTAAATCATACGGTGTAAAGGGCCATATAGATCTATATTAAATGAACAATGTATTCAAGGTATTTAATTGGTTAAGGATTAATGCTGTATTGGTTAAAATCGCTTCGAAAATTAGCCATTATTTGTCGTAAAAAGTAAATGACAAAAAAAAAATATTGTGGGTTATCCATAAGAGATAGACATATACCATCGCGGACTTTTCTGTAGACCTTTTCAATGTGTATAATACTTAGTACATTATTTTGATAAAACTCGTAGGGTTCAGCCTGCGTTTGCAATGTAAGCGGAAAAAATGTAATTTTTTACGACATCACATTAGAAACCTCAAAAATAACAGTACTTCTCCACTATTTAATGGATGTTATTATACATATAAACCTTCCTCTTGAATCACTCTATCTATTAAAAAAACCGCATCAAAATCCGTTGCGTAGTTTCAAAGATTTAAGCGTACAAAGGGACATAGGGACATAGGGACATAGGGACAGAGAAAGCGACTTTGTTTTATACTATGTAGTGATGATGATTATTGATAATAGATATGAAATATAAATGAAAATAAACATTTCATTTCAATTAAATAGTTAAAATTAATTTAGTATTAGTTCTGAATAAATAATGCAAAAACTAAAAGGCGTTCTCAAAATTCTTGAATCTGTTGAAATTGTTATAAATAATTGTGAAAAAATGTAATGCAATATCACAATTTTACATCACTATAAATTATGTAAACAATGTACAATAGTCAATTTTCTTTTCATAAGATCTAACAACATAGGTTTTTAAGTATTGTTATACAGTTATAATTTGTAGATAGTTTTCTGTTTTTGAAAGAAGCAGCCTAGTTGAGTAAATAACTATAGAGTTCGAGGGTAGTTCAGATATTATATTTATTTTGTTCGAAAGTTTTAAAAATAGGCACATTTATGTTTTTGAATTATTTTGGCAGATGAAAGTTGAAAGACAAAGGATAATTCTTATCGTGAAAATACAATTCGTAGAGTATGAAATATAGGTAGGAAAAATGTTTGCACGGTCGTCGTAAACATAGATCATGCAAGTTACAAAGCTTTATGACGAAAGCTTTTTCATATATTGCGATAATATTCATAGAATTTAGTGTAAATTTGTTTTAAAAATATTTCCAATAACGTACTACTATTTTACCGTATCCAAATTACGTAGATTCATCACGAGCTTCGTAAAACGCTCGCGTCCTGTAGGAAATAAAACGGATAAAAAACGTATTTAAACAGCCGCGGGGTAGAAAGCTACAACAAGGTTAATGTGGATGGCGTTATGCAACACGTATTACGGAAGAGCCGTGAAAGGCATTATGTCATAAACGAGAATTAACGATCTTCGAACGGAACGTAATCTCGGTAATGTTTAATTTTGAGCGGGTATATTGTTTTACGTTGAAATAACGGTATTGGGTAAGCGTTTGAGAGGTTTTGCTTAATGGAACGTTTGTTTGGAAGGGGAGCTTTTGGAACCAAAGTAGGAGTCAATATTGATTTCAATATACCTATTTATTTTTGTTTAATATAAAGTGCATAATAAATTTTATTGTATTATATATATTTTCGAAAGACATTGTATGTATTAAAATCTATCTTATTAAGATACTAAGTGCGCAAAAAAAACAAATTTATTTAAATTAAATTCCTAATTTAAAATATGCAGGCATAAAATTTAAATATTTGAAAGTTTGGCTTTCAATTGTAAAATTGTAATAAGCATAAACTGTATGTTTATTTAATTCTAAATACACTTACTTTTCAACGCCCAAAGGGTCCTGTCCTTTAATCCTTCGACATACTCCTGCAGATCGTCCCGGCACTGTCCCCGCACGGTGTCCCGCAGGGAGCTCCACTGGGCCACGAGTATCTCCCCATCTATGATCCGGAGCATACTCTCCAATCCTACGAGATCCGTGTCGTTCGAAATCTCCAACTTCATTGGTATTCTGGTCTCATTCTTGGGCCTAATCGGCTCACTTTTATCTTTCGGATTTAGCGTCGTTTTCTCCGCTTTAATTGTTTTAATATGCTGCACATTGTGCGACTTCTCCGTGCTCGATGTCGTTCGACTTTCCTTCTCGAATCCTTCGCTGAAGCTCAATCCGTCTTCATCGGCGAACAGATCGAATGAATCCTCTTTGACTTTTTCGTTTCGACTCGAATTGGGGTTGACGGAGCCGATGAGGTCGTCCTCCAGACCAACAGACGCTTTCTTGATATTCTGGAAAGCGTCTATCAGAGCGCTCCGTAGTTTCTCTTCGCGGGCACTTCCTTTGTCGTTTGCTTCGTTACAGAAAACGCAGGCTGCACTCAGAACTAGTATGATCACTAAACGAGACATAGTGAGGCTTATACGCACATGTTATTCGGACGCGGGTTAATGGTGCGCGCGCGACGGCATAGTCTTGCTGACTGGCGGCGTGGAGACGAAAATGTGGGCAGTGACATAAGAGTTACGGCGGTACACTTTCACTGTCCGCGGCCATCCTTGCAGGGCCGCTGATGCTCCACTTGTCTCTAACACGTGGCCTGTCGAAAGTCGAGATGCTTAGCGTCCTTATTGGACGCTCATTGTGGTTGCGTTGATTGAATATTATGACCTGATTAGTGTTGGTTAGTGATATTATGAATGCAGTTATTGTTATTGCTTTTTTGGACTTGTATGGAATATGTTTTATAACCAATTGAAAGGTGTGTTGAATATTTGATTTTTGTAGTTTGGTGTTAAATGTACGAGAATATAATATTTACTTATCTAACAATTTAAGTAACTAGGTACATTATTTATGCGTAGGTTCATACTTCGAAATATTTTTATGTTGCTCTCCTAATTTATTATTATTATTTTATAAGTTATGTATTTGAGCTTTCAAATTAAGCTTTTTTTTTAGATTTGAATTTGATATTGTTAATTTTTTGTATTTTTTTTTGTCTTAAAGTAAGGTATCTGTTACGATTTCATGACACGGATGTTGCGGTGAGCTTAAACAAGCAATTGCTTAATATTCGCAGCTTCGAATCGGGGTCAAAAAGCCAGTTATTTGAATATATTTCTTTGTTTTAATTTCCTGAATTTTTAATTTTTATTTATAGGGAACAAAATTTGAAATTATTTTTCAACCAGGCTCTATTATTTTTTAATGAATTTTTTGAACATGTAGGAAGCATGTAGGTATCTTCAATTTTCCATTAGAGTAAAAAAATCGACATAATTGTATCTAGACTTCTTACAATTTTACTGTATTATTTTCTGTTTTAATTTAAAGAATTTTATTAAAACTAAGAATATTTGTAAAGGGTATACAGAACATGTGTGAAATCTATACTAATATCATAAAGCTGAAGAGTTTGTTTATTTGTTTGTTTGAACGCGCTAATCTCAGGTACTACTGGTCCGATTTGAAAAATTCTTTCGGTGTTAGATAGCCCATTTATCGAGGAAGGCTATGGGCTATATATCATTACGCTAAGACTAACAGGAGCGGAGCCACGCGGGTGAAACTGCAAAGTGCAGCTGGTATTCTATAAATCCTATAATTAGTCTTATACAGGGTGGCTCTGAAATACGTTGACAACTTATTTTACGATTTATTTTATTTTTCTTTTACACAGTATATCGGTGACTACTTAATAATAAAAAACCAGTATTATTTTAATGTAAATATCTATTTATTTTCAAAATAACCACCTTTAGCTTTAATACAAAGGCTTAAACGTTTTCTGAAGTTTTCGACCACTTTCCGTACCTTCTCTTCAGATATTTTGTCCCACTCACGAGTAAGTGTTGCCTTCAGCGCGTCTACACTTCTGTGTGAAGTTGCACAGGCCCTCGCCTCTAGAATTGACCATACGCTGAAATCCATTGGATTAAGGTCTGGTGAAAATGGAGGCCATTCCTTGGAACTAATGAACTCTGGGAAATGGTCCATACATCACTACTGCACATTTGAAGCCCTGTGAGATGGAGCAGAGTCCTGTTGAAAAGTCCACGGTTGGTGACCGAAGTGCTGCTGGCTCCAAGGAAGAACTACACTCTCCAAAATATCGCGTCGGTATATTTCTTGATTCATTTTCACACCTTTTTTTACGAAAACGAGAGGAGTTTTGCCTGTTGAGCAAATGCCACGCCAAACCATGACTGAATCCGGTCTTTGCCGATGGTGGATAATTGCTGTGGCTCCAGGGCGACTAGAAGAGTAAACTCTATCGTTTTGGCGGTTATGAGACTGTTCAATCTGAAAAAATTTTTCATCTGTGAAAAAAATATTTTTCCCCGCTTCAGCAGCGGAGCGCACTTTCAGTAAGCGACGTCTTTCAAGGCGTATTTTTTTATCTTTATCGTCCAACCGCTGCGCTTTTCGCAGCTTGTATGCTCTTAACTTGAGCTCATTTTGTACAACTCGTTGTTACGTTGAATGACTTACACCTAAATCTCGAGCCATTTTTCTTACCTTGGCTTGTGAATTGCGGGTCAATCTTTGTTTGACGATATGTCGATGCCTAGGCGTCCTCACAGTTCTTTTTTTGCCTCTTCCCAGACGGTCACCAAGATGGCCAAGCTCATCGTAGCGTTTAATAGCAGAAGAAACTAACTACCGACTGATACTGAGAAGTCGCACTATCTCGCACTGCCGCTTACCAGCCTCATATAAGGATATTATTGTACCTCGTTGAGCAGACATAATAAAAAATGACTAATTTTTAATTTATTCTCTTCACAAATAACGTTAAGTTGGCGCCAAAACATGTGAAAATAATAATTAAAAAACAAAAGCAACGCAGCATGTCACATTTTTGAAATTTATTATTTTCAAATTTGTCAACGTAATTTAGAACCACCCTGTATTTCATACTAGCTGCGCTTTGCGGTTTCACCCGCGTGGCTGATACACATTTTTCAAAGGGAAAATAACTCTGTTTTTCATAGCATTTCTCAACTGCCACCAGCTTTTTTCCCAACTTCACACGTTACAGTTCAAACGAATAAGATATAGTCATCAAATTCCCACGTCGAGAGGTTTTCTTTAAAACAATGCATGGTGATTATGTATGCTTTTCCCAGGGTATGTAACATTCTATTTTATGAATTTTCTTAATCATTTTTTTCACGTAAACAATTAAACATTTAACCGCCTATTATATGTAGAAAATATTGCTATAGAGACATATTGTTTAGTGTTGTGCTGTGAATTAAAGACGGCAAATGATTTTATGTAATTTTGACATTTTAGTAAAAGTAATTAATACATTGTATCTATTCATTACATTTGCAAAAAGTTGCTTTGATGGGTTTCATAAATAATTAATAGATTTTTTTTTATCTCTTTGTAGAAACTTTTCCTCAGCCGGTAATACCTAATTGTTATATAATGTGATTCAAGAGTGCTTCTTTAGGAGTCATTAGAAGTGATACTTGATGGCTGGTTGTTTATCTGAGGTTAAGTACATAGAAGCGAAGTCAACTTCTTGATGGGCTTAGCGCCTTGGCACTTCGCAATCAAACGGACTTTAGAAAGGTCTGTGATTGTGGCTTTAAAGGAAATAAGACCAATGATGACCAATGACCATATTGTATTCTATTAAAACGCTCCATTAATTGAATTAAGACAGACTATACAACTCACAATTTAATGGTCGTATGACCATTAATATGTATACTTGACTTGTTGTGCTACGCGGTTTTCCCCGTATTGTTCCGTTTCTATTGGTCTAAGCGTGATGATATATAAAGCATAATATAGACCATCCCGATAAATGGGCTATCTAACACTGATTGAATTTTTCTTATTGGACCATTAGTTCCTAAGATAAGCGCGTTCAAGTAAACAAATAAACAAACTCTTCAGGTATCATATTAGTATAGGTGGGATAATCCAACAAAACAATAAATGTATTGTATTTTCTTGTTTTATGATGCTATAGTATGTAATATTCTCACATTGGTGCTCCACAGAGCGCACCAAAGACCCCATTTCTTCGCCACTAAATGACAAGACGTTGTATAACGTTTTTAATTACGTTATGTAATAATCATTGTCTGTGGTCCTATGAGTTTCTTGTAACTTATACCGAGGAGTATCGGATTAGTATGAAGGATATTGATTTCGATTTTAGTATGCTCGGTATTAGTATGATATAATGATCGCAGATCTTTGTTTACATTTATGTTTTAAATGCTTTAAAGTAAATAACTCATAATACACTAGAATCTAGATGAATAAATTAAGCTCTAAAAATGTGTGTAACCATTTAAGCTCTAAGCACTGTACAATATGAAAGCATAGAGATTAACTTCAGATATAATGTAACGAACAACGCGTATATAGTATGCATTAAAAGCTCTATAATATCTTGAAACATAGGGTTAAAATTAAAGGTACCCGATTTGCATTCACAATAATAAATCATTTAATCGCATTTACTTCTTTATCTAAGTATACTATCAAAACGTGATAGAAATGTAAGGAAACTAAATGAGTTATATTCTACCTATTTGATTATACTGTGTACTTAGTTCCTTGCTACCATTACATCGCTTTCACAAAATGTTCAATGATACATTGTGTCTTAGAGTACTATACCATTAATGTGAGGCAAACCTACTCCTCCTTTGCTTAGCAATTAGGGAAAACAATGATAGCCCCTACTATATGTTCTGTAATACTCACACAACTTTCTCGAACAATATCACACGTACGATCAGTATTTAACAGCCGTGGGAATTATTTGTAACAGTTTTAATGGACATTGTGGGTTTATGGCAGCATTTAAGGAGAGCTAATTGCAGATTTTGTGTGTAACATTCTATCTAACAGCATATTATAATTAGCGGAAATAAAGCTACAATCTGTATGTTCCAATTGGTAAATAAACAATTAGTTTCTATAATATGTTTTAATAGTTAGGCTGGGCTGCGTTTATACCACCTGCTATAATAACGTGGGTACTTACACTATTTTACAATTTTCTGAAATATATTTAAAAAGACGTATAATGCTCACAAGGTAGGTATTTAGTATTTTAGGTATATTGGGTGTACTAATGAAATACTCGTTTACGAATCACCAATAGAAACTGATTATCTTACACTAATGGTACTTACTTACTAGTCACACCAGTTTTCCACAAATTTATTTTCAATACAAAACCTTCCTTATGTTAAAAATCGAGATACTATTTAAATACATATTTCATTTTCGAATCAAGTTCCACCAGTAAGGGCCGTTGCATACAAGGAAGCCTGTATTATCGATCGAGATTGCGTTGCGAGTTGCGTAAGGATCTCGTGTGACACTGCAGTGTGCACTCTACCGAATAGGGTCGGTGCCTTCCTGTTCCCGACTTACCTGGAGACCCTTTAGCTTGTACTCTTCTTTATTATAAATTCACTGCGGAAATTTGAAATCCAGGGTAACCTGTGATGTTTTAAAGCAGTACTATTAGCAGTGTGGAAAAATATTAGAGCTATATAAGTCGTCAAGCATCACTTTCCCACACTGGAAATAATAATACTGTAATGCTGCTAATGGTAAAGCATGGTTGCCTGGATGAGATTGCGCTGCTTTAGCACCCGTAAGCGATATGATCGCCTGTTGCTTTTCTGATAGAGTCAATAGAGTTTTATATATTAATATCGTATTATTTACATCTAAAGGTACCTATGTGTTTAATTTGATTTGAACTGATAAAATAACTTCAAATTCAGTGTATTCTCTTCACTGAATCAAATATAATTCAACTAGAGAGCTTTTATTAATTATCGCTATTTGTATTACAATGCGGATTTGTTGAATGTATGTTTTTTATTTTATTTGGTTCTATTCTTTATCCGAACCGCAAGGGACTGGAACATGCTTCCTGAATCTGTGTTCCCCGACGAGTACAATATGGGGGTCTTCAAGCGTAGAGTGAACAGGTACCTTCTAGGGAAGCGCGTACCATCTTAGACCACATCTCAGCTCAACATCAGGCGAGATTGTGGTCAAGCTCTTCCCTATCGTCAATAAAAAAAAAAAAAAAAAAAAAATTTGGTTCATAAGTGCAGTGGACCGCACGTGAGCTGTGTTAGAATGAGAAGGTCGAATTTTGAGCGTTGAGCGATCTTAATCTTGGATCTTCATAGCCTTAAAGCTCTACTTTCACAAATAGTTTACTAATTGTAGCATTTCCCGTTAAGCTTAGCTAATTTTAAAACATTTGGTCGTTTTTCAAACTTTTCAGATTATATAAGTTTCCTATTTATCATTATGTTAGCATTTAAAGTGAGTTTTCGTTTAAAAATATATTTTACCTACCGCTTGCATCGGCCCCGATGGGATTTAGCTGTGTACTCATATGTATTTATTTCATTTCATTTGCTGCTGTATGATGTCGATATTGTAATTTGTAAGAATATGTAATAAAACACATATTGGCGGAACGTACTTTACAAAAAACAAATTTTAGACAAAACTTAGGTTATAATTGTTAAGTTTATGTGCAGGTTGACAGATTAAAGTGAAGCTTAGAATTAAATATATACCTGTAATGAGACGAAGGATGTTTTTAATTGAACAACTAAAGCATATTTTTTGGCAGTTCCTGTTGACCCCGTATGACCCTTGGTATTAAAGAGCTTTTGGTAACCTATACTTGTAGCGTTTATTAAATATTTAATGGGCATAATAAATGTTGCACTCAATTGGAAGATTTAACGAGCTGAGATAATCATGTTAATCACTATGAGGGATACAGGAAAGGCTATGTTCATCAATTAAAATAATTATAGGTACATCAACGAAAAAGGAAAGCATAGGTACTTAGGTACTTACATGTACGATATACATGCAAACGCTTTTGAGACTAATTAATAACAGCTTTACATTTTTAACTAGCTTTTTAGCTTTGTTTTCGATCACTCAGATGAGTTACTTTCCTTTTCCCTCGTTCCCGACGAGTACAATATGGAGGTTCTAAAGAGTGAACAGATACCTTCTAAGGAAGCGCGGTCCATCTTAGGCCACATCTCAGCTTACCATCAGGCGAGATCGTGGTCAAGCGCTTCCCTGTCATACAATAAAGAAAAAGTCTTCTAATGGTTCTATTTAACAATCTAATTAATAGCTACATAAGTATGTAAAGTTACGGTCGAGATGGTTCGATATCGCAATACATACGATTTCGTTCTGTTAGCTAAGACAATGCAATTGTTTGGCCGAATTTAACTGATACGATCATACGCTATCTAAAACTATTTGACGAAATTAGTTTCGCAAACAGAAGTTATACTTAATCTATTATATCTATGCAATTTGATGTGTTTATATGGTGTATAATTTGAAAATGGTTATTTTAAAATAATAATTAGATTCATTTCGTTATAAAAGGTTTAAGATATTAGTATGTATATGTAATATGATTTCATTGTTTTGAACCTTTTCCAGCAACACTGGCCTAAGATGGACCGCGCTTCCTTAGAAGGTATCTGTTCACTCTTTTCTTTAGAACCTCCATAGATAGGTATGTATTATGTAACCTACCTAGGCTACCTACGTCCTTAAAATTACTATTGTTTCTAGTTTCTACCTAAGTCTATAGAAAAATAAGAAAGAAATGTAAAAAACAAATGGTATTTCTGTTATTTTAATACACGAATTCGCTGTTTAATATTCATTCTGAAGTTATAAAAAAAATGTGTACCTACCTACCTTAGTTAGCTAATAGCTATACTAGTTATTATTCTGTGCCTTAGTATTATTTCGCGGTTTCAAAGCTTACAGAAAATAACTAAGTTCACACAATGTTGTATTTTAAATTTATGTGATTTTACAAATAAACAACCTTGTCCCTATATTGGGGCAAACAGGTGTAGCCCTTTCAAATCTAATATAGTTAAATATTATACATATAACGATAAAATGTCAAGGGTATTCGAATAGCGGTTTCGCTAATACGAACAAAGTAATTGGTCGTTTAATTTTGTGTTTCTAGAACACTGCTATTTTAACAGATTACAATACCAAAAGCACAATCGATAGATACTAAATTAAGTTGTATGCTTTAAAAACACAGAAAACAAAATCTCTCCTTTTTCTAAGTGTAAAAATTTACTTAATTACAATGATAGTTTCTCTTAACTATTCTACTACGACTAGGTAAGATAATATTTCCAAAATCTGCACATATCAAAATATTTTGTTTGTTTGATAGCAACTTAGTGGGACGCACGCGTGTCCGTAAACGTTGGTTTCACAAGTTTTATGTAAGTTTTACGATGAAATAACCCAGATTTCGATCGACCCAAGAATAATTTTTTCCTTATTTAATTTTAACGTATGTTTGGAAAGTATTTTAAGGTTATATAATCGAGGAATTATTAATGAATTTACATGATTTTTAAATTTGAATATTTTTGGCAAATAAGTCACGCAGAACGCGTTGGCTTTTCTAATGATATCGTCGTTGTAAATAATATAAAGAATATGAAAAATTCGATCACAAGGCGGGATTTGAACCCGCGGAAAGCTTTAAAAATTTTAAAAATTGATGAGGTAAAACAAAAGATTATTGCTAAACAAGAAAAAGTAAACCCATAAACAATACAAAAGGTAAAAGATTATCGGACTCATTTGACTATTTTAAATTTAATACGAGATAAATGTTAATGAGTTAGCTCATTTTTTAATTGATAAGTAAACAAGTAGTGAATTATAATGTGATAGATTATTATTCAGCAAACCACAAACCTTTTTAAACATGCTTTTATTAGCTTCACCTTTAGCTTTGTATAAAACTGAGTTTTTTGTAACCGACTTCATTTTGACAGATTTAATTCAAACTTGGTTCTTATCAAGGATGGGTATCAATTATAATACAACTAGCGGTCCGCCCCGGCTTCGCCCGTGGTATCTACATGTTTACGTTGCCTCTCCATACGAACCATCCTCGTTCTTCAAGGAATATTATAATAAAAGAAATATCAAAATCAGTCCACCCGTTCACGCGTGAAGCCGTGACCAAGGGAAATATGGATTCATTCTTATATATTATAGAGATAATTTCATGAGCTTAAGCGTGTTTTTTTTAACTATACTAATTATTCCAAAACATATTTTTAATAGTAATACCCAATCAAGAGTACTATAAATGCCTACAAAACATGTGCTTGTAACAACATACCGGTTTCGTGAAATTACTTTCGTTTTAAAAATCGCAAGTCACGATGACAAAAGATTAACCGGTGTCATAACTTGGTTCACTTGCGAAAAACGTATGATTTGAGAAGCTTCGTCATGTATTAAATTGTTGCAATGTAGGATGAACACGTTTGAGATGCTTCGTCATTTATATTTGATTCAGATATTATCGCTGATTTCGTAACATCTCAGAAACTCGATATTTTCTAGGTGCTTACTTTTAGTCTAGTTCTAGATATCTCAATTTAGAATCAACTATAATATGTATATATATTTAATTATGTAAGTATTTGAAAAGTTTAAATCCAAGAAGA
>CAJQZM010041024.1:0-11813 GCA_907164665.1 Colias nastes | reverse complement strand
GTTCCAATATTTCCATTCCTTATTTACTTCTGTATTAAAATTAAGATTGGCTAGAGGATCATTCTTGATGATACCTATATCGTACTTAATGTCTGGATATGTTAACAAATTATCATAACTGTGACTAAACAATGATAAGCGTGGAGATCGATATATACGTGTTGTAATGGATGTGACTCTACGGAAACTTTCGATCAGACATGGAACTTTTTTAGAGCGCCAATACGTAGATGTTAATATATATTCATTCAAGTCCTTCAATTTATGAAATAAGGGATGGTTGGAAAATTGCAGCGCTCGGAAAAGAAATCTGTCGGATAAAAACTGTCGTCTTAGATGAAGCGGAGCGTCACAACACTCAACTTGAAGTGCGTTATTGGGACTAGATTTCATAGCTCCAACAACTATTCGAATTGCTTTCGCTTGAATCTTATCAAGTTTTCTGAAGGCACTAACGTTACCACCTTCCAACAAAAACATTCCGTAATCTAGACTACTTCTAATTAGAGCATTGTAAATTAATTTGAGACAAAAAGGGTGTGCCCCCCACCACACGCCAGATAAGCACCTTATTATATTTAAAATACGCTCACATTTAGCTGATACAAAATCAATGTGAGGTATTCCTGTTAATTTACTATCTAATGTTATTCCTAAAAATTTTGCTTCATTTTTAATGGGAAAAATACTACCGTTATAGCTTACATCTACTTGAGGCAAAGACCTCTTTCGAGAAAAAACTACAACAGAGCTTTTCTCTACTGACAAGTCAAGACCATTATCTTTAAGCCACATGCTAAGTATGTTTAGATTGCTATTTAAAGAATTGCATGCTTCTTCTAAGCTATTATTTACACTATACATAACAATATCATCGGCATATTGCAGAATTTTTACAGTATCATTCAGTGACTTTTCCAAATCATAAGTATAAATGTTATACAGCAGAGGACTAAGTACAGAACCTTGCGGAAGTCCTTTGTGAACCTTACGTGAAATGTTTTTTGATTCATTTAAATTTAAACATATAGTTCTGTCCACTAATGAGCTTATTATGAAATTGATTAGTATACAAGGAACATTTAATTTAAAAAGTTTTTGATTGAGGATAGATATAATAACATTATCATAGGCAGATGAAATATCAAGGAAAGTAGCCACTAAGTACTTGTTGTTCGAGAAGGCTAAACGTATGTCTGTTGTGAGAATGCCTATGCTGTCTATTGTACTTTTTGCTTTTCTAAAACCAAACTGACTGTTTGATAGGTAATCGTGATGCTCGATTTGCCACTCTAAACGATTTTTCACCAAATGTTCTGCTACCTTTAATAAAACGCATGACAAAGCTACCGGTCTATAGGATGAGTGCTCGTCAGCTGGTTTATTTGGTTTGAGTATAGGTATAATTTCTTGTGTCTTCCACTCGGACGGAATATTTCCAGACAGCATTATATTATTTACTAGCTTTCCGCCTGCGGCTTCGCCCGCGTTTTCAAAGAAAAACCCGCATAGTTCCCGTTCCCGTGGGATTTCCTGGATAAAACCTAGCCTATGTTGCTCAGTGAAGCTTTCTAATTGTGAAAGAATTTTTGAAATCGGTCCAGTAGTTTATGCGTGAAAACCATACATACATACATAATTACAAACCTTTCCTCTTTATAATATTAGTATATTATTACCGCGAAGCGCGTCAAACGCGGCAACTGATACACACAAATAATCCTTATGGCATGATTCTGTATTCACGCGCGATGACGTATAGCGTATTTCATGTATAACTTTGGTGTTTCTAAACCGATTTACATGATTCTTTTTTTATTGAATAGGTAATAAATTTAAAAACATTTGTGTTGTACATGATTTCTATGTAGCTTTAACCATTAAGGCTGCACACGCGACGGAAGCTTAAAAAATGGAGTAACTTCTCCCGTTTTCCCAATATTTCCCTTCACTGCTCTGCTCATATTGATCGTAGCGTAATAAAAAGTATACTATAACCTGCCCAGGAGTATGAAGAATAATTGTGCCAAATTTCGTTAAAATCCGTCGTGTAGTTTTTGTTTCTATAACGAATATACAGACAGACAGACAGACAGACAGACAGACAGACAGACAAAAATTTTACTGATTGCATTTTTGGCATCAGTAGCGATCCCTTATCACCCCTTCATAGTTTTTTTTTAAATATATTTCATGTACAGAATTGGCCTCTCTACAGATTTATTATAAGTATAGATTATGTCAAGATAGTATTGTAATGCACTATCTCCGAGGTTTTTTAAGAAAGAATAAGGTATACCATCTAGGCCGGGGGTGGAATCCTTTACATTTGACAGTACTCCCTTCAACTCATATAGAGAAAAAAAGGAATCAATGCGAAAGTAGTTGTGATCAAATGAAACAGAAGTCACGGGTAATATATTATTCTCTGGAACTGTATCGGGAGCTATATTTTGCATAAAATCATGAGCCAATGATTCTGGAAATCTATATGGTTGCTCAGCAAATGCTGACCTGAAGCGTTTTAATTTTTTCCACACTTCAGAGGGACAAGTATTCGGTGAAATGGATGTGCAAAAAGATTTCCACCCTTCTTGTTTTTTTCTCTTGAGTAGTGATCGTGTTGTCTTTATTGTAGCAATCAGATTATTGTAATTCTCCGTGGACATATTCTCAGCATATCTCTTTTCTTCCAGTTTTCGTTTCTTTATCGCTTCTGTACAATCCTTATCCCACCAAGGTGGAGAAGACATGAACGTGTTTGAGGTCGATTTAACAGGGAATAACTCCTCAGCAACTTGCAAAATCGTTTTTGCCAACGCTTCCGAGCATTTTATTCCATTAGTGATATTTACATCAGGAAGTTTCCTTACTTCATTTTCAATTGTATTTTTATATTTGTCCCAATCTACATTTTGCAGTCTATATTTGAAACGTGAACTTTGTTTATAATTTTGATTATTTTTGAACGGCAAAGTAATTAAAATAGGGAAATGGTCACTACCAAACGTATACGGTAAGGGACTCCAGGATGAACATGAAGCTACATCCGATGTACAAATTGTTAGATCTACTGCACTCAAGTTCTCATTCACATGAGTGCGTCGTGTCGGCTCCCCTGAATTTATTACACATAAATTGTTATTGTCGATCAGATCTAGTAATTGTACTCCATTTGAATTCGATATACTACATCCCCAAGATTGGTGATGGCAATTAAAATCACCTAAGATAATATAGGGTTCTTCAAGTGTGGAAAAAATATGTTGTATATCATGCTTAATTAAATTCGAAAACTGAGGAATATAAATGGAAACAATGGAAATCGTATTATTAAGTCTTATTCCGACAATATTGAAACTTTTATCGGTATGTTGGAAAAGTGGTAATTTTTTGAAAGTAAGAGTATTTTTAACTAAAATTGCAACACCGCCGTATCCGTCAGTTCTATCATCCCTCAAACAAATGTAACCGGGAATACGAAAATTTAAATATGATTTTAGCCAGGTCTCGTTTAGTGAGATTACTAATGGATTATATTTATTAATGATATGAATTAATTCAGATTTTTTAGGAAGAATGCTCCTGCAATTCCAATGTACTAAGTTCGAAGCCATTGTTTTTTATTGTGTTATTAATAATTTTATTAAGTAAAGCAACGTTGGACGGTCTTAATGTCTTACCTTGTTGTAATAAATTGATTAAAGCGAGTATAATTTCCATTATAGCACCATTTTGAGTATCATTAGATGGAGATATCTTGAAGGCACACCCATTGTCAGGTGTAGGCATCTGACATTCTTTAATTAAAGCTTCATGAGCAGCTCTATCATAGCCTTGGCTACTTTTAGGTGGCGAACGTTGTTTTTTAAAAACAGTCTTTTTATGAGATGTATTTATATTTGTATTTTGTAAACTATGCTTTGGTGAGACTTGTAATGTTGAAGTGTTAAGCACTTCGGCATAAGGTTTTTTTACCTGTGGGTGTAATTTAAGTGCCTCTCCATATGACAAGTTCTTCTGAGCCATAGTAAGTTTAATTAGTTTTTGGCGATTATATTCAGGACAGTTTTTATTATTTGCAAAATGTAAACCAGAACACATTATACATGATGCACCATCCTCTTCAACATTGCAAGTTTCACCACTATGATCTTGCCCGCATTTATAGCAACGGGGCTTGGATCTACAAATCGATTTTGTGTGACCATACCTACTGCAATTATAACACTGAATGGTTGGAAATATATATAGCTCTACAGGTAAAGAATTATAACAAATAAATATTCTTGACGGGAGTGTTTGCCCATCAAAAGTTAATATTACAGATTGTGAAGGCTTCCATGTAACTGTACCATCAATAATAACTTTATAATTAATTCTGCGCACTTTTATTATAGAGCCACATCCATTAGGAACAACTATATTTTCTTTAATTTCTTCCGGAGACCATTCTGATGGAATGCCTCTTACTAAACCTATCCGAGAAACATGGAAAGATGGTATTTTTGCTCTTAGATTGAATGTTTCTAAGGCTTTATTATTAATAAATGTGTTAGCATCTTGAGCAGTTGAAAAAGCAACAACGCATCTATTCCTGCCTATTCTTTTGACACTGCCTGCTACAATATTTTTAAAACTATTTTTTTTCAAAAAATTGCCAAATGTAATTGGATGCAACGTAGAACCATCACCGGGTGATGATTCACATCTTTGGACATGAACAACAAATGGAAAAGAGTCATTGTCAGTATATATATTTCTGATTAAAGAATTAGACTGTAAATCAACTGAAATATTTTCCTTAGCTGATACAGAGTTGCTATTAGAGTTAACACTCTGGCGACCACTATCTAAATTCTCTAGGCTATTAATAGAATTTATATTTTTACCACGCTTCCTTTTTCTATTACCTTCTTGTTCCCAATCAAGTAGATCTTTATCGAAATTATCATCATTGCTACATAGTGTAACATAGCTAGCGACGGAGGGACCAGGTCCCAGACCTGATCCCTCATTAAAAGGATCAGGAGGATCCTTCATAGATTTCTATGAAGGAGACTCAATTCAAATATACAATTTACATAAGTACCTATTAAAAATAATATTAATAATAAAACTTACCAATATTATATAAAACTATAACTATTTACACTAAATACTATAATATTTACAACAAATTACTCCTCTGATCATAAAATTAAGTTTAATTTAAAATTAAAATTTAAAACACGCTCCCGCCTCGTTCGAAGTTTCCCGCGCTTTTTTCGTGTCAATTTTAAATCGTACCTAGCTTGAACGAGTGAATGAATGACAAAACAAAATAATGTTACCATTTAATAATTTTTTGATAATATACTTGTTATAAATGTTACTCACCACTAATATGTGTGGAGAAATTGGTTTCAGTAGTTGAATATTGTATTGTTTTGTCCAAAAATGGTATCTTATTACTCATATCTTCTTAAACGGAACTTTAGGTGTACGACTTCGATTCGCACTTAGTCAGTTTTTTAGGGTTCCGTAGCCAAAATGGCAAAAACGGAACCCTTATAGTTTCGTCATGTCCGTCTGTCCGTCTGTCCGTCTGTCCGTCTGTCACAGCCGATTTACTCGGAAACTATAAGTACTACAGTGATGAAATTTGATGGGAATATGTGTTGTATGAACCGCTACAAAAATATGACACTAAATAGTAAAAAAAAGAATTGGGGGTGGGGCCCCCCATACATGTAACTGAGGGATGAAATTTTTTTTTTCGATGTACATACCCGTGTGGGGTATCAATGGAAAGGTCTTTTAAAATGATATAAAGTTTTCTAAAAAACATTTTTCTTAAAGTGAACGGTTTTTGAGATATCAGCTCTCAAAGTCGTAAAAAGTATGTCCCCCCCCCTCTATTTTTATAACTACGGGGTATAAAATTCTAAAAAAAATAGAGGTGATGCATGCTAATTAACTCTTTCAACGATTTTTGGTTTGATCAAAGTATCTCTTATAGTTTTTGAGATAGGTTGATTTAACTGTAATTTATTATATTTGCTGCTACGGAACCCTTTGTGCGCGAGCCCGACTCGCACTTGGCCGGTTTTATTTATATTTTGTACAATATAAGAATTTTTCTTTATTTTATCGAGTACGATTTTGGGGGGGGGTCATGTCCCCCGTGACCCCCCCCTGGGACCGCGCCTGCCGCCCCGGCTTCACCCGTGGTACATATTTACGTTTTCTCGCCATATGAACCATCCTCGTACTTCAAGGAATATAATAAAAAAAAAATTATCGAAATCGGTACACCCGTTCACGCGTGATGCCGTGACCAAGGAAAACGGGTTTCATTTTTATATAATATATAGATTTGAATGCCATAAATCAAAAATATCAAATTCATTTTAACATAAATTAAGAGCCTAGGTTAAAATTATGTTGTCCATAGGTAACTATCTCGCGATCGAAGTCGAACCCTTAGGACTGAGACTTCTTACATTGTAGGTACACTTTTGCATAACTTTATAAGTAAGTACCTACTTATAAAGATACTACCCCACCTACATACTCACCTATTGTTTATAATTATTATTAATTAATTCTGGAGGAGAAATTATAATTTTATCTATGAATCGCTCTTAAATGTCGAGGCCAATCGTTAATCGAAATATTTGAAATATTTCCTACTCAAATATTTGATTATTGATCGACAATTATAAGATCAAATATCAGATGTTTGAGTTAAATATTGGGCTTTAATTAGACGATTGCAAAAATTAGATCGGTGATTGAAAGAACACAATAAACATCCATGCATGTACACGAATAAACAAATAATATAATTCTAAGAAGATTTGATTTGATTTCCTACAACTCGGTAAAAATTGATTTAACAAACGGACACGAGACACGTGTTTTTAAATAATATTGTAGCAAAGTACTTAAACAAGTAGGTACCTACTTAGTAACTTAAAAGCTCTCTATCTAAATAACTCATCAACCAATTTTGAAGAAACTTACACTGATAGGTTGGAGCATAGTTGTTGGACAACTGAAAATAATTTTCATTACACAACTTAAGATTTTCTTTCTTACTTACCAATAAACATTAAAATAATTACATATATACTATAAGCAAATACACAAAATTCAAAAAGCTTTTGTAGTCTATTTTAATTTTTTTAACTTCCAAGTTAAAAATAAACACAAACAGGATCAAGCAGATAAGTAATAAAGGTGATTGAACTAATAAAAATACAAGAAACAACTTTATAACACGCACAAAGTGTTTAAAGCTTATACAATATTGTAGGTAGTTATGAAAAGGTCAACTGGTCAAACCTATATATTATGTATTTACAGTTACCTCCTTAATTTTTAATGTCATAATTATTGAAGAAACGATATAAGTATATTACTTACTAGCTGTGCTCCGCGGCTCCGCTCCTGTTCATCGAGGAAGCCCATTCATCGAGGAAGGCTATATATTATGCTATATAATGTCATCACGCTAAGACCAACAGGAGCGGAGCACTGCGGGTAAAACCGCGGAGCGCATCTAGTATACGTTATAATGCTTGCACACTTATTATCACAGTTCGGTGAGAATTATTTCTAAAAAATTAGATTTCAATAAGGTTATCTCAATTATTACTTGAACAGTAATGAAATTAGGTTTTGAGACTATCTCTATGCTTGCTCTATGCATATGACTTGCAGTTGCATATGAGGTAACAATTACATTCTCAGTTACGTATCAATTAAGTATAATTGTCAATTAAGTATAGAAAAACAAGGAAATTTTTCAGCTATATTTGGTTGGTTGCTTACAACTTGTTACGGTTTACGCTATAGTGTTCTTCCATAATAATTAGAGTACACCCATCTGGAAATGAACCATCGGGCATTAGCGTAAAGTATGTGGATACGCTATTACCAGAGATTACTAAATATGTAGTTACTCTAATATTACGTTGGTAGGTAGTAGGTACAGAAGGTACTACATATAAAGTACTAGCTGTGCAGTGTGCCCAGGGGTTTTACCTGCAGTGCTCCGCTCCTGTTGGTCTTATCGTGATGATATAAATTATAGCCTTCATGGTCTATCTAACACCGAAAGAATTTTTCAAATCGGACCAGTAGTTCCTGAGATTAGCGCGTTCAAACAAACTCTTCAGCTTTATAATACATATTAATGGTATAGAAATATAGATATAGCGTAGATAATTATTACTATTTAACTGATTTTTTAATTTAAGTTTAAAGAATCACACTCTCCACAAGAACATCACTTAAAACTATTACCTATATCGGTAGATACAATTATTAATTCTATGTGAAGCTCGTTGGGAAGTTACTGGGCGTCATTCTGTATTAATATGTATTACATTACGATACAGTATGTCATCATGAACTGCTCAATATGTAGGCTGAAGATCTTTCTGAAAGACCAAATATAGTGCAAAGCTAAGGTTAATTGCGGATGTAGCGTAATCCTAATAAGTTTTGAGTTTCACCTCAGGGAATTATTAAGTTTAAAAAAAGGATATATTATAAGAAAAATAAATTATAATCTCATTGATATCAATCACAACAATCACCAACTTCATAATATTATTGTATAAATTTTACATCATTGGAATTACCCCGCCAATTTATCCCATTTTAAATTGCATCCGCTTAGTCTACTATTTCTTATTTCAAAATCAATTTAATCCTTTAATAGTTGCTTTTGATGAAATAGCGGATTTGGATAAGATATGAATTTAAAAAATTCAATTTATATCCAGTTTCGTTCACCTGTGTTTGTTTGAAAGACACAGAGAAAATAAAAGGTTAACTAACTACGCAAATGTTTAATTTACCAAAAAAAATTTACATAGTTAACTAGGATAAATTAATACATATATGCATTACAAATAGCTATATTATTATATGTATATCAGTAATTTGTGTATATGGATTTGTGGAAATTTGGTCTATTTTTTATTTGAGGAACACGAGTGGAGTCGGGGCAAAAACCTAGTTTTGCTATAAATATCAGAGTGATTTCTACTTGACGGTCGCTCTAAGGACAAAAAATTAATAAATTAAGTTATTTACATCTATATAAGATAATTGAAGATTGAAGTTATAAACCTAGGAGGACTGTATATAATCTCAACTTGGACTTTTAAAATATTTAGATGAAATATTTTACCTGCAATGAACAACCTTATTTAACAATTTGGTGGAATGAATTGTGGAAAATACCTACCTTTTGTAACTTATATTTCAGAAGAGTTATTATATATTTATTAGGAACTTAATATTTGTAAATAAAACCGCTTTATGTTCGTGAAACAAATTATAAAATAATATCTGACCTTAATGCATTTAAGTTGTACTTACTGGCGAGTAACTTAATGTCAACTATCAAATTGAGTAGGCTAGACTGGGTACGGTTGAAACAATTTCACTTATAACGACCATAACTTTGCTTTTTATAACCCGAGCGATGAAAAATATATGTTAAATAAAAGAGCATATATCTGTCTACTAATAGGCACTGTGGTTTTAGTTCCAGGTATATAATTTTAAATAGTAGATCAAATTAAAAAATAAATCCGATTTGTTTCAACCGTCCCCATACCAGGGGCGGTTGAAACAGTGATTGGGGTCAGTTGAAAAATATGCGAATAATACAAAATATAGTATTAAAATATGTTTTGAGTGTTTATTTTAAATCTAACAATAATTAAGTAACTCTTTTACAATAAGGTCTGCTCTCTAAATATGGTGACATACAAACAAGACAGAAGTACCTACTCCTCATCTTCTGATGATATCTCCTCTTGTACATTTTTCTTTTTTGCTTTTATGGTGTTTCTTTTACATTTTCCTTCATCCTTTTTCCTCTATCCAATCGCTTCTTCACTTGCTTAGCTCTTGTTCGTTTCAATATTAATTCTTACTCTCTTCTTATCTCTTCCTTATCTGGTGTGTCAGTGTAAATAGTAGACTTCCTGATTTTTCGCCCTCTATTATTATACCTTCTATTGTTATATCCTCTATTATATCCCATTTTTGATTTTCTTGCTCGCCAGAGTCATCTCGCATTCGAATTTACCTTAGAAGCGAATAATCGTGCTTCTCTGCCGCTTTTCGCAATGATTCTCCAGTTTTCCCCTCCTCATATGCGTCTTTGTACTTCGATAAGTCTATTTGTCTTCCCGAAATCTCTCTTACACGTACTATCGGCATCTAAAAAACAAAAAATAATTAAAACAATGTTTCAACCGTACCCCAAAAAAATGTTTCAACCGTCCCCAACTCCTACTTTAGGTAAAATACAATTATAGTAATTGTAACAACAATGATACACAAAAACTAGTCACAATGTCATATTCCACAGGATTCACTTCAAACAAAAACGCACACTTAATACTGTCACTTAAATAGAAACGCCAATAATTGGAAAAATCTCCAAGCAAAAATACTTACTTTTGGTCATAAAAACACAATAGGGTCTTATAAAATCAGCCGAAGCGCGCGGAGATCGACGCAACATTGTGGCTTCATTTTCCCCTTGGACCCCTAACCCCCCCACCAACGGTTTGCGAGATATTCGTGTTGTTTCAACCGTCCTTTGTTTCAATCGTACCCAGTCTACCCTAAAATATAGAGTAAGTATAAAATGTAGTTTTAGTCATTAGAGAACTTATCATTATTATTTTTATTGATGTATTAATAAAGTGTATATTATAGTATTATATTAGGAAATAGGAGCTCATCATTTTGATTTCAGATTTCGTATTAATTTTAAGTATTTGTACCTTTACATGATTATTGTTTTAGAACATAGTACAAACTAAGTATTTAACTATTTAGGTACCGAAAATACAACCTACGTAGCATTTAAAAATGCAAAGGAAAGCCTATCTCCATATTAATATTACATACTCGTACTCCATTGTTTTTTGTGCTACATATTTTGATTTTAAATTAAACCCAAATTTCCAATAGGTACCTAACGTCATGTAGAAATGATGAAAATTTACGTACAGTGGAATCCGTTTATAATGACATCGAAGGGAATCGACAAACACGTCATAATAAGCGGACGTCATACAAAGCGTTATGTGAAATGAAAAATCTTTTTTATGTAAATATGTATGTATTTAAGTATTTTAATACAGAAACATAGTATACTTGCATATATATACGTATATATTAAATCAAAATCAAAATTGCACGTAATCAGCAGATTATTATAATAACACATGCAAGTGTATTTTTACTGTAAGTACACTGTTATTTTTGTCTGCTTTTGTTTCTTCATTTTATTGTAAAAACAGTCTCTAATACTATTGTGTATATAGAAGACATAGCTATGGTCAAATTATCATTTTCAATATTGCTGTGAACAAATCGTGATAATAATTCTGCAGCTTTTAATGCCTCTTCTGCGGTAGGTAATGGTGATTCCTCTACTTCCTCTTCCCCATCACTTTCGAGTTGTTCCTTAGCACTAATGTTCAACCGTCAATAATAACTCACTGAGATTCAAAACAAAAACGAGCCACGTGCGGAACGTCGTCGAGAATCAACGAACATTATCGATGGTGTAAAGAATCATGCCGGTCATTATAACCAGACATAATTTATTAAAAATGGGTCATAATAAGCGGCATGTCACTGTAAGGGAAGTCAATATATCCGACTTTTTTATAAAGAATTTTATATGAAAACCAAACTTCGTAGTGCAATTACGTCATAATAACCGGTTGGTCAATATAGGCGGAGTCATAATAAACGGATTCTACTGTAATATAATGTACTGAAAA
>CAJQZM010041023.1:0-37302 GCA_907164665.1 Colias nastes | reverse complement strand
TTTATAAAGCATTTGAATGCCATAAAACCAAAAAATATCAATTTCAAATATAAACGTTTCCATTGCGATCATATCGCTTTAATGTAAACATCATTCAGACAGAGAGATAAATTATTGTGAATTTATACGATAGAATTTAACTGTAAAAATACTTCAATAAAATTATGAAAATGATTCATAATTTTGTCAAAATAAAGCAGCGTTCCGTTATTGACGGAGAGAGACGAATTTTCCGTTTTTAGGGACACAGAGTTTCTATGAAACGTGCAATTTAATAAATACGTTTGTAAATTCGATCAAAAATCTTAATTTTATCCAATTTTTTTCCTTTTCATAACAAAATGTTAACAATTAATAATGTATCCATATTTTATTTTATTTTTGAGTAACCGATAAAAAATCGTATCCTGTAAACTAGCTCCAGAAGTACGTGTCAGTTCAATTAAATTTTTCCTCGATTTCCACTTAGAGTTGACGACAATTGAAAATACTTGACTGTCATAAATATTTAGTTCGAGAATTCTCTGAACTCCCATTTCCATGTACTGGCGGTTCGGACGTGACGACTTTTATTTGATTCAATATCTTCACTTTCAATATCTTCAAGGAATCAATTTATTTGTGAGGACTTTCTTGGATTATTTGCGATATCAGTGGAAAAAACTTTGGGCTTACAAATATGTTCTGATATTTTAATATTATGATAAACTAGGTATCCATTTTTTCTTTTTTTTAGATTTCAATTTTATTATAATGATGAATGTATTATAATCACTCGAGGGTCAGTACATTTCGTGGAGGAGCAGTGTATCAACGACTTTTTTTTGAAAAATGGAAAATTACTCTTCTTGAAGGATTCTTTACCAAAGCTGCGTGAACCAGCTAATTTGTTTGTAGTGTCGCGTTCAACACGTTTGTATATAGACAGCTTAACTGTTTAATTATTTCTTGGAAATTTGATAGGCACACTGACAAAGTAAGCTTTGTTGTCAAAACTAGGTTTATTGAAAACGTAGTTAATAAATAGTGTTAAAAATAAAGTTCTGTGCCATTACATTGAGTCAAACATAAGTAGCATTATTAAAATGTTTACAGTAAGAGACGTGTTTGAAAAAGTTATTACACTTTTATTACTGATTTTGTTAGTGACTGTTATTGTTTTGCTTCATGATGAGAGTTTGTTTTTTTTTTTGGAATAATTACTTTAAACAATAAACTGAACTAGGTATATATGCAAAAATAGTACTAAACTATAAACAAATCTTATCACAAAAAATACATTTTGTTCTATAAAATTTGTTTTTGCCACGGAATTTTAATCTTTACGCGATATCTTAACGGAGAATTTTTAAAAAATTGGATTCTATTAGGGGCATGCGCAAAATTGAATCTCATTAAGCACAAAGTGGTATTAAATCAATGTCTAGCCGATGTCCCCCGCTTTAACCGCCGTAAAGTTCCTCTAATGGAAACTTCTGTCCCAGTTAGCGAGCTCTCGCTCTAAGGACTAACTCTAACTTTGGATTTTATTAACGTTTCTGTAATGTTTTAAGACTTCAAAAATATACTTCTGTAACATCGATTGGTACGTAGATTATAAAGGCTAATACGATAGCGCTAGGGCCTAGGAACCATTGTTTGTTGAAGTTTTAAAACCTTTAATCCAATTTCAACTTTAACTTTTTTGCATGAAATACTTGCTATAATTTGAATATTTTGTACAAATTAGGTTACACACCGTCTAATTAACATTTAAACACAAACTGTATCAGTGTTTCAATCTTTCAACCATATTTCTGGCCATATTAAAACTCAAATTAACTTTTAAATGAACATTACGCACCGTGGACATCGCGGCGAAAAGCAATTAGGTTCGTACATGTAATGACTGATGAGCGTCACACACACACGACACGGGATTCTCACCTCTCACCGTGCTTTAATTAGAGCCAGAATCCCGTATACACTTTTTTATGGCTCTGCAAATTGCTGAGGTTGATGACTGGGTTAAAATATCCAACCCGCAGTATTCGTTTCAATGCATGTATGAACGTATTGCGCTATTGTGCACGAGAGAATGGACCGTCTGCTTCTGATATTGAAGATTTGTATTTTTCAAGGTATTGTTCGTGATTTACAAACCTGTACTCTATCCATTATAGTCTGGGCAGTACATTTGCAAGGGCTGATATGGACTATTGGTAATGGATGTGCATCTCCATCCATCCAGATATGAACATCAAAGATGAATTTTTAAAATATATTTTAAGGTCCTTTATGCTGGAGGCAAAATTTCTCGTTCAAATCAAGCAATAGAATAAATCATACTAAGAAATAACAATTCACCTGAAATTATGGTACCGTTACAGTATAATGTCATCACCCTCAAATATCCCAAACCTTTCTGTGATAATCATACTTCCTAATGATAAATCCTAAAAGTTTGTTATAAAATGCCCATTTACAAATTTCAAAATATGCAACATACTATTTTTATAAGACGTATGATACGTCAAATTTCGGCATTACATTCTAGTGCAGTATTGATTAATTCGGTTTCAAAGTTACAAGCTAGATGGTATCGCTCGCAACGTCCAATATCGCTCTACATCGGTTACGTACTTACGTAGGGCTACATGTGTATACTGTGCAGGTTTAACAAGCTTCATGTGTACATAGTTTGGGGCTAGATAGTAAGCTATGCTATTCATAATACCATTATAACTATGTAAGCCAATATTCTAGCTTGAACATATGAGGTAATATTCCATCCTAAAAAACATTTTTTATTAAATTTTTGTGATTAGGGAAATGAGAAGAACCAATGAACTACAGTCGAATTATCACAAAATAGCAGTATTGCAATCACCTAATAACGCTATCCTGTTATACGTACGTATCTACTCTATACTATATAGTAGTGTATAAGGAGACATGACATCCCATATCGGAAGTGTTTCTTTATTTTGACGTGATAGTAATGCAAAACAAAAATACAAAGAAAGAAAATAAATCGTGAATGTGTCTACGCGCTACTGTCGTAGCGGTCGTAGCAGGTCGTAGCTGCCGTAGCTTGCACGTAGCAATATTCATGAGCTGTTGAATGTTGTAGGCACTCCGCAGTGGATGGGAAATTCAATTTTAATGAATTTATTGTCGTGGCTCAAGGTAATAGACAAAGAGAGTTTATGTTGTCCCTCTTTATTCAATTCCCTTTATGTGGAGAATGGAGAATGTTATAATATGATGTAGTACTAGAAGCTGTTATTAGTTTTCATTGCTCCTCTACCGCTTTATTAATAATTGTTATTAACATTTACTACAGGTAAATAATATAATTATATCCATAATTTAAACGCAATAACAAGACGCGAACAATCTGTGCCAAGTATCATTCATTTTAACGTAAATCTCATCATATAAAGCTCTTAACGTATTTAATTTCTACTGAGTAAGCAACGCATGTATTGTGGAAAAAAGTAAAGCTTTGAATAATATCCAAACACGTTAGTTATTTTAATGAAAATGTATCAAAGCAAAAGCCATTTTAATCTCTACGTTGGAAGAAATTCGAACGAGTCGTACATTACTCATATCACATTCGATATTTTATTAAAGACGCATTTGTAAACATAAATATCCCTACATTGATATATTCACACAAATTATACAGAGTTTTTAATACTAAATCTAACTCTCCCTGATATCTAGTTTCCGTGTGATGTGATATACCACATACAATAAAATACGGAAATCTCTTGTTAGATTGTAAGGTTGGGATAAAATATTGATGCTGGAAACTGAATAGATTACATGAGCGGCCTGTCCAAACCGCTCCCTACAATATTCACAATGAAGCCCTCCATACTCTGTGACCGCCTATTTGCCTATTTATAAGTTTTGCGATGATATCATGTTGATAACTATTAACTACATAGCACTATACAGTTGTAATTTTACAATTGTTTGACTGGAAATTAAATCAGTACAAAATACGACACAACATTTGTATTTATATTTGGAGTAACTAGTGCATAAAATTTGATAAATAACATGGCAGATTTTAGTACTTTTTATTGAAGAAAAATAAGTTCTTGATTTTTGACGTGACAACGTCTTATAATTCGATAGAGCCGGATGCACGCACGAAAAAACATGATGGTCTAAGATCCGAATATAAGTCGAAATGCAACGGCGTGATAATAGAATGAGACCAATTTTATAATAAATTTAGTGTATTAAAAAATGTATTAAAAATGGGTTGACTGGGAAAATCCTGGACAGGATATTTTTTATTAATTATTAAAAAATCTTTTATTTTCATTTTTTATTAATTGCAGTTTCGAGATAATAAAACAATTTTGTAATAAAACAGCGCTGACATATTTTTTTTTCATCATCCTATCAAGTGAAAGTAACTGGTACCGACATACCTGTTTATACCTGCCAACCTAGCCGTTTGTCCCGGTAAATATAAAAAAACGACTATGACTGCACATTCTGTAGGTTTCATACTTTAAGTCTATTATAATTTTTTTTTATTATATTGATACAGCAATTAATTAAAAAAAATGTTTTTTTTTAAATTCATTAAAAATGTCTTGTCTAGGATTTTCCCAGTCAACCCATTTTTAATAAATTTTTTAATACACTAAATTTATTATAAAATTGGTCTCATTCTATTATCACGCCGTTGCATTTCGACTTATATTCGGATCTTAGACCATGACTCATGCGGCGTTACCTCGCTCTGAGGCGTTCGATGTAAGGCTTGAAGTGCAAGCGAGAGCGCGGAACGAGCGACAAAGAAGCACAATCGGCCTTAAGACGTTGTCACGTTCAACTATCGTCAGTAAACCGACTTTACAGACAACCAATTTTTTCTATTAGTTGTTTCACTGTTATCCATGGTTTATGAAAACGGCTGTTAATAAGCTTTATAACAAATAAAATAGCCGTTTTTGATATAAAGTAAATCCGAGTAAAGTCGGGTTATTTATAACAAGTGCTTTCAACTCATATCACATATCAACAACAACATTATCTCTAATTTTTATAAATCCATTTTTCCGTGGCAAGATAAGGCGATACCCGTGCGAGCCGGCAGCTGTATCCACAAGATAATCTCTTTAAACATTTCCAAGCCAACTTACCGGTAACTTAGGATCTTGCATACAATCATTATTAAGTAGGTGTGTATGTTTATAAGTTTAGAATGATTACGGTTGTGAATGAAATTGATTTTTTTAAGCTCTCTCATATTTTCTTTTAACTATTTATAGTGTTACATTCAAGAACCCATAACGTCAAAAGATTTTACCATATTGTTTTTGAGAGTCTACTATTAAGTATTTAGCATAAGAGCGATACTATACGATATTTTTTTAGAGAAATTTGTAACACCTATTTTTCACTGCTTTAAAAAAAATTAAACTATATTCACTGAAGACAATACAAGTCAAACTGAAACTAAAATCTTTTATATTCATGTAAACTTTTCAAGAGCTTATGAATAGTAATTTTTTACTTAAACTGCTGCGGAAAAGAATGTCGCTTCTACCGAGGAGTTAATTAATCAAGATGTATTTTTAGTTCAAAGTCAAATATCACATTGACAAGATGGTAAAGCATAGAAGATGTTTATTTATTTTAAAACTCAGTAGCTTGTAGGGAAATGTTTTAAATTTTGTAAAAAATAGCAAAGAGCACGTAGCCAAGGGCAGTATGACCGAGTGTACACATCATATTTTGAACCTTGTTGAAAATACAGCAGTAATTGCGTAATCATTTTGTGATATTAACGCGCGGTTTGTCACAATATTTTATGCGGAGATAATGTTTCCAAGCTTTAATCATGTTTAAACTCTATCTGTTATACATTTTTATTTTTTCATGCGAATATGTCGTATTATACTTAAAGTAAAGTATTTTAAAGCTTTCTGTTTTATTATTTGAATTACATAATATTTATTTTTGACCAAACTGAAATTTTATAGCTCAATTAAG
Organism: Colias nastes; assembly: GCA_907164665.1. Lineage (NCBI taxonomy): Eukaryota > Metazoa > Arthropoda > Insecta > Lepidoptera > Pieridae > Colias > Colias nastes. Next base: position 31,296 of record CAJQZM010041023.1, on the reverse strand, counting down.
TTAAATAAAATACTAAACGTAGTGGTTTAAATGTAGTGGTACGTAAAGCGGTTTTTATCAAATTTAACGGAACTACTGAAGTGAGATTTTATCGAATAAAGTTGGCTTTCTATTGCTCCAAGTGGTCTCAAATGATGTTAGCTTAATAGCTTTAGATTTCCATATGAATTGTTTCGTTTTTATCGAGTGTTGTAATTCTTTGTTTTTTTACATTAATTCTCAACTTTCACTTACGTACTCAAGTTTCACTTTATCACAATTTGAGTTATTTTTAGTTTATAATGTGATATCAGTGATATAGTGATATAGTGAATAAGGTACATTAAATTTAATATAAGATAAAACCAAAATAATAAAATTTTACTAAAATCTTCAAAAGTTATCACGCAAGTATGTCATTAGTGTGCTGAATTCAAAATAGCAGCTTCAAAAGCCGGGGACATGTTACAAACACGGCGGTTAATTAGTCCACATATATCTGTATATCCTTATATCATTATGTGAAGCCTGCGGCTGTTTCTCATTACGAGGATGCGTCAGACTTCATAATATTGCATTAAGAGCGTCGTTAGGGACGCTATCAATAACCTATGCACGTTTTAATGATGTCCTATTTGGGTTATATTTTATTCCGGTTTTATATCTGTAGGCTTTAAATATTGTGTGGTGCGAATGTGTTAATACATTCTTGTTGTACAGTGCCTACCTAGAAAAGATTGCGTTTATGAGAAACTACACGTGGATCACTATTTTAAGTATGAAGAAGCTTTCGTTTAGTGTAATCCTAGGCCGTTTCTATTTGGCTTTACTTAGGTTATTAAGAAATTCTTAAAACATGGTTCCAACTTTTTACATAATAATTATATTAAATAACCTCGTTCCACATTCTAACTATGCATTTAACCACCAAAAAGGCTTCACTTACAGCAAAGCAAAGAATATAATATACGCAGAGTGCATCTCAAACAACGTAAAAGCCCCTTGACCGCGTCCCTTCCAATTGGAGCTGTCTGCAACATGAGGCGGAAAGATATACTTTTGCTTTGTCGCACTGTTCAACCAGTTTTTAAATATAATAACGCGGAACAACAATGTGGCCGTGTTGTATTCAGGTCATAAAGCTGCTACTACACATGATTAAAAGCTAATTAAACTTTGTTAAGGGTTTTCCTTAGTTTCTTTTGCTTTCCATTTCGCAACATTCTACGTGAAATATAATATTATTCATTACAAAAACATAACATTATATTTTCGTGAAAATTTCAAAATGTTGAAGAAAATATTGTTTCTATACGTATATTCACATACAATTTATTATATTCTCGTGTTTGACACACGTTTTTTACCAAGACGATGGTAAAAAAAATTGCAAGAGATAAAAAAGCTTAGCTATTAATTTTGCTTTAATATAATTCAAAATTATAATCTAACTTAACAACTCAGCCTTGAAATTATAAACCAAAGCTGTTATTATAACGAAGTCCCTTTGAGAGAACATTTGACCAAAGCCTTCCATTAATTAATTCCTAAGATATTTATGCAATAATAATATTATTATGGAATTAGCGTGATTCCTGATCTTAAATCTAATTTTTTATTGTTTAGTTATATAATAGAGCGACAAGTATACGTGTAGATTGAAATCGCAATCAGAACAATTTAGAGTATTTAAATTAAGTGGGTAATAGGTATTTAAATTGCTTACCTACTAATCCTATACAACACAAAAACATATTATTACAGAGAAACGCTGATCTGTAAGTGTGTGGTAACTTCCTCAGAGAAAGCGTGACCCAATTTTTCAAAATTATGCTGCTATAATAATATTAATATTATGCATCAGCCTACAACATGGAGCTAAGACGATTTACATTTACTTAAACAAAAGCCCAAATTGCTGGAATAGCTTAATAAAGGTGAGGATATTTCCATTATGATTATTTACCTTTATAATTCTGTAAGCTTGGCCGTTATTAAATATATTGAATTAATAATACCCCCCGAGAATAAGCACTAAGCCGGTTACGGAGATTAAGACAAACGGTTTTAATAATGTGCCGGCGCCGCATAAACTCCATTTAATTAAACTTTTTTCCACTATTCCGCGGGATTTTTCTCAATTTCACTTACGCGCGAGCTATGTGCTCTTATTTGTTTTTAGTGTATTTTTTTATTAAAAAAAGCTTTTATTTAATACGGTGAAATTGATTGATTCACTTAAATGAAAGTTCATCTATCATTGTAATTAAGAGGCTCTGGATTCTGGAATCGAATCCCAGTGGAGAAATCTTGGCCAAGTACTTCCTTGATCATTGAATGGAAATAATGTGCTTATTCAAATTTTCTGACTGGCTTTTCATTTTATTGCAATTAATAAAGATTACAATTATCATTTAGAATCAAATTCAAATCGCTTATTAGTCAACTGTTTCGCGTATATAACACATTATCTTTTAAACGAATCATTCTCATTTCAATAGACAAAATTGTTTGCAAAAATGAAATTTCGATATTGAAAAAGGCTCACTCTAAGCCAATTGAATACGAATTAAATCGAATAAACTTTTTTCATCCGTCACGTTCAGGCAAAACGTTTAGCCAATATAGTGAACAAATCAGCGATGCGTCCGCTGTCTGCCTTATAGCGGCAGCGATTGAATCGCTTTAAGTGCTTAAGTTCCGATACGTTGGCTTTTATTTGCAGATTTGTTTGGTTCCTGTGAAACTCCGCTGTACCATGTATAGCGTATGTTTGAATCCGATGTATGTACGGCTATGATTTTTATATTAGTGGGATTTAAACGCTGTTTATCGTTTAACTGTTACTGAAATGAATAAGCGACGTAAAATTAAGAAATGATTGTTTTATTCAACACACCAATCAATGTATTTTGTGTACGAATTGCATGAGATAGGTACATCATGTTGGGAAGTTACTCAACTAAACTAACGAATTGGTGTTTGTAATGTAACAAACGAAACAAGAAGTTAGTAAGAATTCTGGTCCAGTTCGTTTTCCTTTACTAAATGAAAATGAAAACTGATAAATTTTGAATGAATTGAAAAACCTTCAAAGACAATTCTGATAAATTTAAACAATCGTATAAGGAAATGTATGAAGGAAAAGAAAAGTGAACACGCTCTACAAAATCACCTTTTCTTCTCGTCACGTAAAAGCATCGGAATAAGATAACAATGCGCACACACTGCACAAAAACACAATTTCATACAAGTCAAAAAGTATAAAAGTCAGGGAGGGATTGCGCGGTTTGGAAAACAACGTCACACTCATATTGGAGCAATGGCAGGGTTGACAATTATTAGTTTTGAATTCTTTTTTATAATGCATTATCTGCTAGAAGTAATTTATGATAATCTAGTTATCTACTTACATATATTAATCTATCTTAGTTAACTGCTACTTATTTTTAAAATTGTGTACTTTATATTATATTGACTTAACGTAATTTTGTTCATTTTCTTTAGTTATAATACTTAATTATATTCCAGCATATTGACCATAGTCACGCATCGGCGCATCCATTTACGACCACAACACTTAAATTAAATAAATGTATCGTTATAAAATCTGTAAATATTAACAAAACTACATTTGTACATTTTAAATCTTTCGATAATATTGTTTTCATAGTATAATAGGCAACATTTTTCTTTTATTGTTTTTCGTTAGCAGCCCTATGCAGCCATCAGAGAGGCTTTCAAGCGTGCGTTACGGAGGACCCTCGAGCGGAGAGCGACTCCTTCCGACGTCGCACGATTTCACCCAATTCGGCCACGATGCACTACCAAGTGTTCAAACATACTATTTTAACCGACTTCAAAAAAGAGAATGTTGTTAAATCGTCTGTATTTGTATTTGTTACCTCAGAACTTTCGAATGGATGATTTTCATTTGAAAACTTATAGTGCTAGGTTGGTAGAATTAAAATATGCTCTGACTATTTGAAGGATTTTTTTCCATTAAATAATTATTTATACTCACTTCTACTGGTTTACTATAGCCTTATAATATTATGATATGAATATATGAAGTTCATAAATATTTCGTTTATTAAAAAGCTTTTTGATATTACATTAATTATAATACATTCGTTAATACATCAATTATTCTGTTGGAATATTAAAATGAACTTAAAATTCTGAAATAAGTCATTTATGGATTACAGTTTAATTTGTTAACTAACATAATATTTGAAAAGAACACAATTTCGTTTAAATTAAGTCACAGCAAGGTCACAGCTATGTATTTTTCACAAAAGTCAAAAGTGACATAAAATTGGATGCGCTGTGTGATATTCCGACTTCACTGCTATATTAAAATGTTTTATTTGGGTTACGGACTTTTGAAATCTAGCACAGAAATTTTCTTGATTTTAGAAACAAGGTTGTTTGGAAAGGTTTTTTATGGAGAGCAAACATAAAAAAATCCAAAAGCTTAAACAGTAAATTTCATTTTTTCAATACATATGAGCAATGTAAGAAACATAGCTTATTTAAAATAGAGACAATATTACTTCAAACCACACACACCACACCACCACATTTATAAATAATAGACATACTTTTTAGACATGCAATGCAAAAAAATGGAGCTTGTAAAGTCGAAATAAAAGAAAATCAACAGAGCAAGCAAAGCTCGTCGTAGTTTTCTAGCTCATCGAACATTTTGCTAGCGATAAAATTTAAAATATCTATAGTTGAACTTTTTGCGATCTCCGCCATTAGTTTAATTGTAGAAGCGGGTAATTAAAACTTCGTCGACAATTCGGACGTTGGCTGCAAGACGTTCCGTACTATTTATAATTGAGTGTATTTAATTAACTGTTACTTCAATTCGTGCTTTTATGTGGTTTTAACAAAAGTAGTAACTGGTTAGTAAAACAAAGCTTAATAAAACTAAACGAAGAAATAGTTGTTAGTATTGAAATGATTTATTTTTATTAAACTTGGGTTCAAAACCCGTACTTAACATGATGTGATTTTATTGTCTCGAAAGCATAACAAAAACGCAGACTAACCCGCAACCTCGGGCTAGTGCAAAGCAAACACCATTCGTAGCCATTTAACTTAGACACGTTTAAACAAACTGAGCACATTGTATTTGTTATTCAAGAGCCAGCGGCAGGAAATTAAGCTCCTTGGCTTCCCCGGGGAGGGGCAAGGGGGGGTGTAGAGGGAGGGGGGGATGTAACGGACACTGTTTAGCTCCTTCGAGACTTGTTGTTCTCAGTTAGAATGTACCGATGCTATTGTTATTGCACGTGTTATATTTAGGTTGAATTGAGATGGTATTATGTTTAGTCTCAATGAACATCTGGGGTGAGTCTCCAGTATCAACAATAATACCTTAATAACTTAATATAACACAAGAAATTTACGATATTATCATATCAATCATGATCGTACAAAATTAAAAGCCCCTCTTAAGCGGCTAGAGTACTACAGACACATAACAAGGCTTTATTAAATTTTTATATAATTATCATTTTAAAGTAATCTATGTATATCGTTTTCTAGATAATGTATCTTCTTAGTACTGAATACAAACTGTGCTAGTTCAAAGTTTTGTTTAAAAACTTAACCATAATCTACTTCAAATACTTTAAACGTTAACTCATTTTACCCGTTTCCTCGAAGCCGAAAGGAAAGGTATATTTTAAACTTCAGGTTTAACATAACTTCCTACACTACTTATTATAATATGATAAATGTGATATTATTACAGGCACCTATCTATACAATTATATTCGTTAGTTAAAGCTCATATTATAAAGTCACATTAAAATCAATAAAACCCCCTAGGGAGCCTAGAATATCTTAGACATAACTTTTCCTCGCTTCAGTTTTTATTTACACACTTCCTCTTCGATACTAATAAAGTATGCATAGTTGTATATAATATAAAGTTTTTTTATTTACAATAAACGTATGGGTAAAGCAAGCAGTTGACAAAGTTAGCATGCATTAGCATCGCACAGGCGATCCCGTTTGCAATGCTAATAGCTACTTCGCTACTTCACCCATCGCTTTATATAACCTTCTTTGGCTCTTTAATTCATGTCTTCTTCTTTATTACGTAATCTAATAAATCTAGAAAATATTTTGCTAAGATAAGCCAACAGGAAAGTATTACAACGTAATAGGAGCAGTCTAGTTATCATTGTTACATTGTATTGACGAAAAAGTTCAGAACGTATGGAAATACTCTACAACTACAGAGTACAACAGCTGCACTGCACCTACGACTATCAGTAACACACCTGAACAAACAATAAGTTTATAGAACAAACAATGAGTTAACAGAAATATACTATATTCTTTAAAGTTTTTCCAAATAATATAAATACCATTTTATTTGTATCACCAAACACGTTAAAATAATTATTTTACCCCTTTCCTACATTGGCTAAATTTCACTGTTGTCATCGTAACGGGACATTAAATAAGAAACAGCAATTTTTCATTTTAATAATTTTGCGACTTGTTTGTTTTAAGGAACAACGCTCATAAAGCGCGGGTTCATCTCACAATACATTAAAAGGCGGAATAATCAGTGTTGTGAACAAAACAATAGTCCATTGTTCAGGTACCTGCGGCCGCGTCGCCCTTCCGACGGAAGCGACACTCGCGACCTCACGCGGCGTAGTGGTAACTTGTTGTGGTGCACGTTCATGTGGAAACATTTCAGTTGCTTGCCATTTATATATATATGTATGCTATAAGTCCGGTTAAGCTGTAGAAGCCCTCCTAGGCTAACAGCGACACTACAACAAAAATAAGCAAGTATGTCAATAATAACGAGAGTACCGTCCTTGAAGTATAATATTATCTTTCGATTCTTAATAAAATTGGTGGTAGGAAGTAGTTGCCAAGTTCTTGAACATTGTTGAAGAAAAACAAATAAGAATAAAGTTTACATGAAAAATGTGCTTGAAAGTAGTCATAACACAAACATTTAATTTATTCTTTAAACGTGTGTGTAATAAACGTGTTATTGGGATTCCAAATGTTATTGAAATAGCAAATAAAAACGCGCCCTTTTAAATATAAAACTAGTAGAAGTGACCATTCACATGGCATTCTCATGTGAGTGCCGGATAATTGTGTGCATTTAATGATAATTTCAAAATAGCTGCTTGAAATTAAATATAAATAATATTTATTGTTATTCATTATTGTATGCGTAGTTGCTAGTTCCTTTTCTAATTTAATTGATTGAATATAAATACATCTGCAGCTCAAATAATTTCCTTCAAAAAGCTAACTTAACTTCAGCTTTGTTAATGCTGTGTGATTAATTGATGCATTTTATTTTGTGATAAACATAAATTATAGCAAATAGAACTATTACCTATTATAAATTTAAAGTACTCTTCAGAAAAAAACGTGAAAAATGATATTAAAGTTTTCCAAGAAGATTGACAAGCAGCTTAAAAGCTCTTAAACGGTAATGACTTCTGAACTTAAAAATAAGTTGGACGTGTACACTGTACACTGTACAGGCTTTATATTGTATAATATTGACTTTGAGAGAAATTATTTTAGTATCTATGTCTAGGTAGGATTGGTAAAAGTTTTCAAACATTTTATTGCATGAATTCATTAATTATTTTACGACGTTTATCATTATTTAAATGTCTACACTAATTTAAAGATAAAAAAAATAGATTTTCGTACAAATTTAATATCAGCAAGAAATTGACTTTAATATTAACTTTTTACCAAACAATTGTTTCTTTTATTTCATTCAGATCGTCAAATTTAATTTAAACGCTAAAGAGAGATAAAGTAATATTCTCACTTTTAATATTTGAAATTTGAAAATGTCTAAAAATAACACATTTTAATTTACTCCTAAACGTTGCTTTTACCATAAGAACTAAAAAATCACTTTAGCTTTAAAATATGTGACAAGTATTTCATCATATAAAAGACTAATAGTTACAACACTATACTGTGAAGCGTTCAGGATTCGAAGTCGGGAAGCAAATAAAACGTGACAGAGAGCCGGCGGGCGCGCGGCGGCTGGAGTAGCGTGTAATGGAATTTACTGAGGGACCTAATAAATGGTTCGTCTAGATTCTAGAAACTATGAAATACTTTCTTGACTTTACGTTGCACTATAGAAATGTCTTTATGTGGTTCGACCATTAGTGTTTTGAAATTCCCTAGTAAAGAAGATTTTATAATCATTTCTTTCTATGAACAAATATAGAGCTATGTTTTGAACACAGGTTTTGAAGCTTGGGTTATATAAAATATCAGCACAGTGCGTTTACAATACATCACGTTTTCAGTACAGTAAATGCTAGAAAAAAACGTATTTAATATACCATTTTATTACTTCTGGTACGGTAATTCCTTTTAAAAGATCTTCTGCATTTTACGGCATAATGCCCATCGAGCGAACACTATAAATGACACACTCGATGTAATTAAGTCGTCTCCACCAATACGACGGTGTCTTAGCGCGGTTAATATCCTGCATGATGGCGGAGACTTAATAAAACGGAATTACGCGGGCTCAAGATGACTTGAATTTACTGCTCGTCGCTTTGGCCGTAAAAGAAGCTCGTAAAGTATAATACAGGTAATTTTAATAGTCGCCCCGCGCCCAATATTGTTTTATGTGGAGTCTCGTTACTTTGCGTTTAAATTTCAATTTTGTTTTCGTTTCATATTTTTCATTATGACTTTATTAAGTTATGGCACGAGAGGGATTTTACTGTTGCAATGTGTTGTTTTTTGAAAATTTGAATACAAGTTCGCAGCAGAAGACGGGCCATTTAATAAACTACAATATTCGTATAAATTCAACACGAATAATTTCACAATTTTCTCAATAACTTCCCTCTCATGTGGTGAGAAGCAACTGACGTGCAATAAAAATGAAAGCTTTCCAAGAACTTTCGAATAAAGCATTGTTAATAAATAGTTTAGTTTGAAATAACAATACATTGAATAGAGTGAGAAGTCTAAACAGACTTCTCATTCTGCTAGGCTGTATAAACATACAGCCTAGCTCCAGTCTTTCATACATTCGCATTCATAATCTTTCTACTACACATATTTTATATTTTATTCTTACATTAATAATGAGATATATTACAATAAGCTAATGAGATAAACTTCCAAATAGTCACCAATTTATGACGCTGACGTGACCTACGTGTGTTGAAGCATGCTTAACTCCCATGTAAAGAGTTCACACTGTATTATTTTCAGTAAAAGCAAGCAAACATATTTACACATCCTTCAAATATACGCGTCCGTGTAATGGCGGAAAAGTATAACAGTAATACGATAGTGTATTGTTTTGCATGCAAAGTAAAGCCACACAACTCATATAGTCATTGAGAAAGTTCGCGACATCAAAGTGCGGGCTAACAGACCTATATTACCGACCTCTAGGTATTTTCATAATAGCGAATCCTCACAAAGGACGGCTGCCTCTGAAATATTTTAATTTCATTCCAATTTGTTGGTTAGCCAAGTTACATAATGTCAGAAATATCAAGTGCACGTTCGCTTGTTCAGTTACTGTTCTCATTTGGGTGCTGTTTAGTTGTTTTGAAAATAATGATTATTATTTAGATTTTAAAATAATGTTAGTGATGTAAGGTATTACCAGCTTACTCGTATACTTAGGTATGTGTATTGTGTATATTATGTATGGGACACAGCGACTATTCTATATATAGTACCTTATTTAATACAGCTCTATCTTACTTCAAAAGTCATTTAAAATAAATAATGAATCTCAAAGGTCAACCGTTAAAATATGTTCCCTCACAAAACTTTTTTTCTCTATCAAAACATAAATTTTCTTTAGTTTTGTGACAATTATGAATTCATTAGAAGTTATAAGCATGAAAATGAGAATTTGGAATGGAGGCCGACATCAGAAGGTCTAATTGAGGTTCCCTTTGAGCGTTCCATCCGCGGAGCAGACCACGTGTGAAATTGTTGTTGATGAGATAATGCGCCTCAATTGCTCTACTCCATATAAACGTCTTATTCTTGATGTGAGTTTAATTGCTTTACTTTAATTAAGTACGTTACTAGTCGCCTTTTTAGAAACACTCAACTGGTTTCTAAAGAAAATGATACATTACAGTATTACACTCAATATTAAAATGAAAGTCTAATAAGTTAACAATCTTTATTCAAAAGCTTTTCAAAAGTATTGGGAGAGTGAATATGAATAATGACTTATTCATGCTTATTCAAAACAATCTTTTATTTCATTTCTCACAATGTTAATTAAATATTGACATGATTTTTTAAGAGCAACTATGGAGTTTTTGCCGGTTCTTCTTGAAATCAATATCTATGATATTGCTTTCTGAATCTGAAATGTCAATGTAAATGTCAATGTAAAAACTGTCATGACGATTCAAAAGTACAAGAATTCTAATTGAATAAATCAATTTTTGCGTTTGAGTTTTATTAAATCGTACTTTTGTCCCCAGTACCATGCAGCAGCCAGCTGATCTTCCTCATGGAGCCGCCGCCGCGCCTGGCGTTCTCCAACAGCTCTGGTGCGAAGGTGTCCTGCGCGGCGCACGGCAGCCCGCCGCCTACCATCACCTGGCTCACGGAAGATGGAGTACCAGTGTCTGATATACCTGGCTTGAGGTATGGACTGTTGTTATGATACTGTAATTAAATTAAACTTGTTCAAATTACAACATACAGAATAATTTATAAGTTATAGAGCCTTTTAATTTATGTTGTGTGGGAAAACTTTATATTATTAACTTTATTCTTCTATGAGACGATACGAGTGTAAATTCTAGATAAAAAGCAAATATTTTTTTTTCTCTATTTATGTAATATGTGTAAGTACAATATCTTGTAAGTAAAAAAGGCCCAATCATGTCATTGAGTAATTCGTATCATTGTTTTTATCGTTGTTCTTGGAGTAATACGGAAAAGGAACAGAGATCGTATACATTGACATGCTTATGGTTGCTCTCTCATATTATTTGCTGTTTAGATCTGCACAACATAAAACAACTAAATTGGATAATATAACAAAACAATGTTTAAATTAGAATAAAAATCTCTCCATACAAATATTTGTATAATTTTTTCCCATCTGCCACCGTAGGTTGAACCTACTTCTAAACTGAACTTTATCACATACATAAAACATAAATAAGTCTTGTAAAATAATGAAAATCTCTCACACCGTCTCACGCGATATGTCACGGCGTGTCGTCGAAGTATTAATGACGGATCTGTTGATCTCGCTCCGTAGACCCTAATCCTGACGCAAGATAAATGCGTGTCACGCTCGACCGACTCGTGTTCGATCCGAATGAACGTAACGACTGTTTTGGGAGATTATTTTTACCATTTTTTCGGACGAAACGCGATCCTTCATTTCGACATGTAGAACGTATTGTTTTGGTATGACTCGTTTTTAGCGTTACGCGTGAGTAAGAACATTAATTTGACATTTCCTTTTCGCTTCGAATGCTTGGGGTAGAAACGCTCGTTATGCTAATTCTGTATTCATGAAACAATTAATTCTGATATCCTCCGACTGATGAAGATAGGTTTTTTCTACATAGAGGTATATAACTATGTTGTATTCAATTTATAGACGTCAAAATAAGATCACGTGACGTGATATCCTTTTGAAAATTAGATGTTAATTTTTGTAGATTATTTCATAAATAACTAGCAAACCGGGCGAACTCCGTTTCGCCACCAGAGACACCTTTTCATTGCTATAAACCTCACGGAGCCCGAGACCTTTCCAACGAATGCAAAACCGTGGAAATCGGTTCGTGCGTTCTGGAGTTATAGCGTTAGGAAGGAAAACCCTACTTATTTTTATATAGTAGATGAAACCTCTTCACAAACAAATAAACGAGAAAACCATTCTTCAAAACAAATTACAAAGTTATTAAATAAAAGTAAAATATAACAATAATTTAAATAAATTCCTTTGATCCAACAATAGAATACCATTTTGTTAAAAGCAAAATTTAAACTTTCGAGTATAATAAAAGTTTGTAAGCAATTAAAACAAAAATGAAGTTGATTAGGGTTACCATTAGCATTTAAATCAAAGCCGTTAATCCTCTGTGTCTCCAGGGTGCGGACTCACAGCTCACTCCTGATGTATTGATGCTCTGAATTATAAAGTGGTTGAGGGACTGAGTTATATATTAACGTTCAGATATTAAAGACTTTTTAACGATGTTTAGAAAGTTTTTATGTTATTACTAGCTGTCCCGGCGAACTTTGTACCGCCCTGTCAATGAATGTTGTGTTACCTTTTAGCTGAACTAATTTAGGCTTTGATGAACGTAATACAATGATACAAAATAAATATTTATATGGATTGATATGTAATAGTATTTTAATTTATTACTTCAAACACGTCTCAGAGAAAAATGATTGAATTTTAATAAGCTGTGCAGCATGGATTAACTCTTTTCATTCTTTAACTGTTATCGACAACGCCATCGTTTCACTTTAGTTGTGATAATAATTCTACCATTATCATTAGGCGATCGACGCTGATACAGTGGGTAACCATCGTTGCTTGTGATGGTCTTTGCCATCAATTTTCGTGGATACCTTTTCGTACACTCGCTGTCAACCATGCATGGTGTTTGTTGGTTGATGGTTTCACACGGTCCATGAATCATATTCGTGATAAAAACGTCATGTCGGTCTGGATCGGTTTTAGGATTAGCAATCCCCACACACTCATATATTTTATTCTTTCGACTAACCAAATTAAAATGTGTGCATGCTGCAAGCCAGATTTTCGTCATTCGATTGAATACATCCATCATTGAATAATCCCAAAGATGTGTTCCTTTAATGTAACTCATCAGTGATCGGATTTTTTTCTTGAAAACACGTGTGGTGATGACGTGCCGATCACTTGATATTTGTCCGGGAAGCAACAGTTGAATAATTTCCATCCATTTCGGATTACATATAAATGTAATGAATAGATCTGGCCGACCATAATGACGAACATATTATTATGTCATTGCATCTTGCTCATATTCACTTGGGCTACCTGTGTATTTCGCCGGTAAAATAATCAATAGACCAACATTTTCTGCATCTTCTTCTGTGCTAATTGCATGGCGTAAATGGATGCAATCTTCAAAACGCAATTTAACTTGTTTATAGCTACGCAATATTGTTGACGCAGTCGACGAAATCGCAACAAATAATTTTAATTTTTTACATTTTTATTGAATTTTTTTTTAATTTTAATTTTTTCTAGCTGGCCCGGCGAACTTCGTACCGCCCAGTCAATGAATGTCGTGTTACCTTTGGGCTTGGAACTAATTTAGGCTTTGATGAATGGAATACAATGATACAAAATAAATAAAGATATATAACAGCATTTTATTTCGATGAATAACACATAGGTATAGGAAAAAGAATAAAAAAAAAAACAATAATTAGATACTTGATTACTTCATACACGTGCCAGAGAAAAATTATCGAATTAAACTACGTTTTGCAGCCTGGGATGCATTCGGATTAACTCTTTTCATTCTTTAACTGGTGTCGACCACGAAATCGTTTCCTTTCACTTTAGTTATGATAGTTCTACCACTATCATCTTGTTGCCTGTGATAGTTTCTACAGTAAATTTTCGTGGATTCCTTTTGGAACACTCGCTGTCAACCATGCATGGTGATTGGCGGTTGATGGTGCCCTTGGTGCCACACGGTCCATCAATCATATTCGTGATTACAACATAATGTCGGTCTGGATCGATTGAATACATCCATCATTGAATAATCCGAAAGATGTGTTGCTTTAATGTAACTCATTGCTTGAAAACACGTGTGGTAATGTCGAGCCGATCACTTGATAATTGTCCGGGACGCAGCAGTAGAATAATTTCCATCCATTTTGGATTTCATGTAAATGTAATGAATAGATCCAGGCCGACCATAATGACGAACATATGTCATTGCATCTTGCGCATATTCATGCGTATGACTTGGGCTACCTGTGTATGTCACCGGTAAAATAGCACCTAAGCACCTAAATAGCCCAATATTTTCTGCATCTTCTTCTCTGTGCTAATTGCATCGCGTAAATGGATGTAATCTTCAAAACGCAATTTAGCTTGGTTCAATCGAATGAGCCAGGGCCTCCGTTTCAATTTTAACGTTATACATAATATTATTTCAACGCAATATTGTTGAAGCAGTCGACGAAATCGCGACAATTAGTTGTCAGAATTTTTACATTTTTAGAGATTTTTTTTTTAATAATTAATCGAACTATCCTTCTTGGTTAGTTTCCTCACCGAAAATACCTTATCAATTTCTGAAAGCACGCGTAAACACAAATATTTGAGGAATTTTTATGTATCTGCCTTAGAATAAGTATCTGCTTTAATTGCACTTTTCAATAATTGATTTAAAAAAAATACAGACAATAGTTTATTCACCCTTTTTACTTTTTAATTATTTTACACAAAATACATTTTTGAACGCATGAATGTCAAACAATATTTTGACCGTATTCAACCGTATTTGACAGGATTGACAACTAATGATTGACATGTACGAAAATCAAAATTATTTTTATATAGTGGCCCGCCCCGGCTTCGGCCGTGGTACATATTTCGCAATAAAAGGTAGCCTATGTCCTTTCTCGGGTATCAAAATATCTCCATACCAAATTTCATGCAAATTGGTTCAGTAGTTTAGGCGTGATTGAGTAACAGACAGACAGACAGACAGAGTTACTTTCGCATTTATAATATTAGTATGGATTTATCCTTACGTTTTCGAGAAACTTAACGTTACAAGAATTTTGTAGCGGTGCGTAGTAACGGGTAAACTGAAATGCAACAAAGTTACTGAATGTAATATAATAATGTTATTTTACAAGTGTTTCCTAGTAATAATAGCTTGATATAAATTAAAACATATTGTCTAACTAACTAACACTAATAAAATCGATGAGTTAATTAATCTAATATTTCTGTTAGCTTTTATACATTCTATCAACAAACGTGTATTAATTCTTCTTTTAAATTCACATAAACACGGAACGAATATGCAGCAAAATCAGCTAATATTTCGGGAATATTCCGCATCAGCTCATAGCTCAGGCGGAGGAGCTCATAGCTCATAGTGACGTCACGACAGACGCAGTTTGTCTTCGTTACAGTAATAACGCGAGACCGCCGCTAATGGACAGGCGGCTTTACGCCACGATGGACACGCTCTAAGCCGTTTTGGACATGTCAGAAATAGGCCATTAGAAGCAAAAACACTTTTTGTATGACTATTTTTTATCTGGCTGATGGTTAGAAGCGTCTGGCGATCGGTAGTCGATCTGCTGGCGAAGCAACCTAAATTGCGACAGCCTGTCAATAAGTGCTATATCATCTCGATATTAAAGGAATTAAACATCAGACTATTACATCAAATACAGTATAGTTTTTAAATTAAAATAAGTTCTTTGGCTTCCACGTAGTTAAATTTTAAATTAATGCTGAATCACGTAGACCACACTGATTTCATAATTATGCAAAAGTACTAGTATCTGTAACAATTAGCATCGTCTAGCCAAACAGAAAACATATTAAATAACATACCTTTTCGAATTTTCAATCGCTCTAACCAAATACAATACTTTGAAATTATAAAGGAGATCTACAAATAAGTTATTGTATCCATCCAAACAATTTCTATCTTTGAACATAGATTTTATTTTAACTGCAAATAGCATCAAACGAAATCCTCTTACTCCATTCTCATTTAAACACATCTCCATACATAACATCCCGAACGTTGTCAATGAACTATTTTTCAGTTTCACGGTGAGGGAAAATTCTATGATAGTATGCTATTATTTACAGTTAGGTCGGAATTATGAAGATACATTCTGAGGATCGTGAGCTCGTTCCTCTTCGTTAAGCCATAATGTCTCCGAGATTATACATGATGTATGTGTGGATTTCGGGAAAACTACAGGTTTATCATTATGAGGTGTCTAGGAGACTAATGATGTGATTACTGATTGTGAATCTGTGGTTAAAGGTTGTGATGATAGTAAACGATTGGGACCCGATGAGTGCGCATCACATACTAAAAAGTAGAAGATGAAAGTGAAGTTTTACAAGGGAATAGTAGATGATGTACCTATATAATTATACCTATGGTACATTATAAATATACGTTTTTCATTGGAAATAATTTTTCCGGATCACAAATTACAAGGTTATACCCGATTGCCTCCACTTATTCTACAAGTAGATATCTTGTACACATAAATTAAGAGGATATTCAGCAGTATATAGCTATATTTATTTCTAAGCATGTTGTAGGTAAGTATTAATAACTAGTGATTGATGAATGATTTCTACCTAAGTTTTAAAAGAATATAGCGAACAATAAATAGTTAACTGTATTCTTTATTATACAACTACATAAATCATTATTATTATCAATACTGATATGGCAGTTCCTTCATTTTGGGGTAAGATAATTATTATTTAATATTATATTCAGTTCAATTCAATCGTATTATAATGATGTCTTGTCGCTCAACAGACAGCGTTTCTCTACCGAGGTGTAAAGAGATAAGCTAAAGATCTATTCATGTCATAAATAATAATCTGCACCTTTAAACAGTTTAATATTGAAAAGTTAATTTCTATGCATATCCTTTATCGATACTGGATATAGGTACTACGGCAACACAACAACCAGAGTTCGATTCTCGTTGCATTCCAGGAGAGCATCTGAACAATATAGCAGAAACAATAAGTCCGATGAGTTAATTTTATAAGTTAACCATATTAAAGCATAGCAGCTCCTATTAGTTTATATTTTATGTAGAGTTGATAAATTTATAGTACAAAAAGGTAAAGCGTGAATATCGGAAATTAGTTACCAAGTTCATTATTATTAAATTCCAAGCGAAACTTACAAAATATCAGCGGTCGTCGCTTCAGAATCGAGTTAGTGTTCTAGTTCATTATATTTTATCCATGTGTAGAGTATCACAAAACTATGAGGACAAAGTGAACGGGACGAGGTAAGGTCGCGGATAGTTAGCAAACGCAATAAAAGGGGCGACGTGTCCGGGGCGATAACGAGCGCGCGCCGGAGCGTGGACGACACGACCCCGTGATCAGACATGCGAGCCTCGGCGACTATTTGGAGAACATACCTTTGATAGTACTGTTTGTATATCGAGAATTTATTTAGCTGGAAACCAAAATAGACGAGAGATAGATGAAAATCTGGGAGAATATTTTAAAATGTGGTTCTTATACAGATTTTAAAATTATAAATAACAATCCTGGAAAAATCGGTTACGACAAACCAAAATTTTTAGGATAATATTTTACATAAAGGGCCAACGTGGCTTCTATATCAAAAAGATATCTTCTGAATCTATAAAATGACTATTACAAACTAACGCATACATACCCCTTGTTACTAGATATTTATAATCAGCTCGGTTCGGTTCAAAGCGCCGCGTCATCGCAACTTGCTCCATTAACACCTCGAACCCTATTATAATTTGGGGGTCAATTTCACCGCCCACGACCTAACTTTACGCTACACACTGATATTGGAAATTAATTTGGTATAGTTTAACAAAATCTGGCAAAAATGTCCAAATTGATGAACCACTTATAATGGATTTTCGCAGACACACTTTTTATTATTATTCTTCAAAAATATCATAATTCTGGAGATCAGTCGGAACCATCAAGCATACTAAACATACTTTTGAATGGTGTTAAACTTGTCCCATAAATTTTTTAACCTCTAATACAGTGGTAAAACTAATCCAATTTAGTTTATAACAAAGGTACCTTCAAACCTAGCTACATAGCATACAAATTCCAGAACACCTTTCTAACAAAATTTGGAGGAGATAGTAATATTAGAAAAGTTGTGAACCGCAGAAGCCGGCTGCGAACTCGCATCAAGCCAGCGTAGTTGAGCGAATTGTCCTAAGCAGGTAGTTTGTGTGATGAGTTACGCTAAACTTTGCTACTAAACATTTCATTATTATTTCGCGAATGTTCTGCGGCTTTTTAACAAATTGCTTTTATTTCTTAGGATGTCTTCTATTTATTTACACGTGAAGCGTACGCGTTCGTTGAAGCAGTGGAGAGTGTTAGTGTGGTGAAGGTTTTAAAATGTTTTTGGATATGAGATTTTATTATACGATAGGTTGATTGTATTTTCATAAATATATAGGTTTAGAGAATTTTTAAACGAATTTTGAAATAATTAAAAATGGTGGTTATCAAGAAAAAAAAAAACATTTTTCTAAACATCTTCATTTTTTATCAATAAATATATAGCGTTCTTCTGGGATCTCATTTGAGAGCAGCGCTGTTGCGTGAATCGTACAGAATAACGTTAATATATTTTCATAAAATAAATCTAAATATTTTATAATTTCTTATTATAAATAATAGTCCTGGGTATTTGGAGAATATAAATAAACAAATAAAGGTAAATTGCTCATTTTAACTGAATTTTGAATGTTTAAAAAAAGTGAAAATACTGTCAGTAGAAAACTTCACATGCACTTGCTTTGTAAAAAAAATATGGTGTGCATTATAGATAGAACAAAATTTGATAAACAATAAGGATTATTTTTTGTTAGGAAATAATTCTTGAACGGGGTGATATCTATGAGAGATGCCATCCCGCTTTACCGTAAAGGACCCGCGAGCAAAGGCGCGGCTATCAAATTAGTTCCTTTGTTATTCCTTGCTTGAGATAAAGTTTGCTATTTAATTAATATTTATAGAGCTATTTTAATCAAGCAAAAGCATTCCAATACCGGGAAATATCTTAGCTGTGATATTTTAAATGAACAACATTTCAAAATTCCTTGCCTTTATTATTTGTGTGAAACTCATAATACTATTACATTTAATTTTATATTAAGCTTTTTAATGCAAAACAACTTTACGTAGGTGTTTCGATTGAAATTACTGTTTACGTGTTCAATTTAAAAGCCAATAAGAAACATTACATACTTAAAATCTCTAAAGATCGGGAGCTATGTAAGTGAAAGAAGAAGAAAGAAGGAAAGGAACATAATATTATAAATAAATAAATAAATAATAAAATACATTTATTTTCAATATCACATCACATGGCAGAGAACATTTTAAGATTTCAACATAATATTATAAGTGTGAGCGAGATTAATAATACTGTACTTATATGAGTGCAATGCTTGTTACGTAGCAAAACCATACAATGTGCATAATGTTTTACACTATGTAAGTGGCAATGAATTGTGTCCTGGAAGTTGGCTCACTAGTTTTATGACGTCATAGCCGTCTCCCGGGACATGGTACAGTTATTGAGTAAACAGGTTTAACGAATCGTGGGCTATCTCTATCTTCAGCATGGCTATAAAAATAAAATATTATGAAGCTTACACGAAAGAGCAATTTTCTTATTTTTTTTTAAATATTACAGTCATAATTTTTGCAAGTAATTTTTATAATAACATTTTATTTTAACTATTAACGAAATCCTAATCCTAGATTATGACGTGAATAGCCGCAGATAATAAAAAGCCATCAATAAAACAACAGCAAAACCGCTCACAAAGATTTTCAAACAAACTCTTTGGACGTAACTCCATTAAACGGTCGCCGGCGGCCAAAAAATTCAGTTATGTTTAAGAGGTGCGTAAAGGACAGTTTAAAATATTTCCACCATCCCCGAGGTCTTGAGGAAATTGCGAGACCGGGACAAAGGTTCTGTTATATCTTTTTACGACCACAACTCGATTTCGGTGAATTGCCGCTCGTAACAACAGGTGCGTTCTTAGAAGTTTTTTTAGATAATTGAATTTCACTCCCAGCTAAGGTATGTGTGACTCGAACTTTAGTAACTTCTTTTATTTGGGAATTGGGAAACTTATAATTGCATTTATCGTGTGGAAAGTTCTTCGTTCTTTTTATAGTTGATGATCTCGCTTCAAATTATTATTATTTGGTTCTTAGACCTTTTGAAGAACATGGTGATACTGTAATATATATTTATTTGTATCGATTAATTACATTCTCGGCTGTAACTTAATTATAATATTAACGTTGCAAATTCTTTCGCAATTTGGACAGCTATCATACAAATACAACAGAAATACTTTGTGTGAGTGTCCCCGCCGAAAGGGCTCGTATTAGTTGGAACAATAGTTAGCTGGATGTTTATAGACGGGAAGAGATGTTAATGTGTATAACCATTTGCATGATTATGCGAACATGTTTGCCGGCGAGGCAAACAGAGCCTGTGTAGGCCGTAAAATAAACATACTTAAACAATAGCTATATGACCCTATTGAGTTTACTAATGTTTGGGACAAGGGGACAAGAGTGAGCGGTTGGATTTGATTAGGAAGTGTTGTACTTCATCACTAATTTATACCTACTTTTATATAGAGAAAAGAATATTAGGTACATTTAAAAATTAATGAATAGTTGTCATGTTAAAAATTAATACCAGATTGTGTAAATAAATGCTAAATAAATAAGAGATCGAAATTGCTGCGTGTTTCTTGCATTTGTATAATTTATTTTAGCATTTGTATAGGTTTTGTAGATTTTTCTTTGTGGTTTTAATTCATTAAACGACCCCAATCGCAACACTTGATAGAGCAATATAATTTAAACATAATTAGGGACTTAACTGTATTTACAGGAGTAATTCTAGTATCGCTTCGACCACAAAAGATGCCAATTATTAACAGCACAACTATCGCTGCGCTTGTTGTCTTGTCCCGCAGCCATATTTGCCTGGTCCAAACTGCAGGCTAGTTTGAATTTCAACGAACCCTCGTTGACCCGGTTGCTATAGTTTGCGAATTGATATCGTCCGCTTGATGGATTTAGTTTTTGTTTCACAACCGACACCCCGGGGAGCAGGGAATGTAGTATAATATCTGGACGTTGTTAGTAATATTCTGTGTTTGCACGTCGCTTGTTATTTGCTTGTTTGTTAAATTATTTAGCGGTTGAATTCGTTGGAATCTCGTGAGACTGTGAAGTGTGGTTGCACCACCTATTCAAAATATCGGTTATATTGGTAACAATTTTTATATTGCTATTGTGATTTTATCACAAGCTTTTCCGTCAGCTTAGTGACAACCATTGACGGTGTTACAAACCGTTTCAGTGATATCAAAAAACAATAATGTTAAGTCTCTAACATTCGTAAAATGAATCTGAACATTTTAGTAATTCCTAAACAAAATACGTTAAAACAATTAGCAATAATAATTGCAATACACTCCAAACTGCATCAGTAATATTCAATTGGAGTTGTAACAAAACGTCACGTCATAAAGGTGGAGCGGATACAATTACGGAGTGTTCATTATCATACGAGTACAGTGTTTGAGCCATCGCTGTTAAGGGTACGATATTCTTTACACGTTTCATTTTCACGCGCTTTGTTGACTCTCCCGTTATTCAGCTTTTTACCACACTTTCAAAAGGTGATATAACATGCACGTTTTTATAATTATTTTGCTGTGTATATGACTGCAAAAATATGTCGTCAAATGATTGAGTTTTTGCTTTACTAGATATATTGTAAAAGTAAACAACTGTGTGTCATTTACAAAATTACGGCGACGCTGTATCATTTTACGCGGACGAAGTCACTATTAAAAATAGATACAGTTGAACATTCAACTTTCACATTTTTTCAAGTTAGATAAAACAGTTATTATAGCTTTATGAATCTGTCAAAATCCTGCACAATTTCAATTCATCACTTTGTGTGCATTTTCAGCGATGGTTTACACAATAGTTACAGTCATATGAAATTATTGGGAAAACAAAAACCACTAGATTCATACAATGTTTATAGTTAACAATACATCGAAAGGTATTATTATCCTAAGTGCTAAAAATATGGGAAGGCTCTTCTTATTATTAAGTCAAGAAGACCTAAGGCTTACAGATTAGAAAAAAAACCGGCCAAGTGCGAGTCGGGCTCGCGCACAAAGGGTTCCGTAGCAGCAAATATAATAAATTACAGTTAAATCAACCTATCTCAAAAACTATAAGAGATACTTTGATCAAACCAAAAATCGTTGAAAGAGTTAATTAGCATGCATCACCTCTATTTTTTTTAGAATTTTATACCCCGTAGTTATAAAAATAGAGGGGGGGGGACATACTTTTTACGACTTTGAGAGCTGATATCTCAAAAACCGTTCACTTTAAGAAAAATGTTTTTTAGAAAACTTTATATCATTTTAAAAGACCTTTCCATTGATACCCCACACGGGTATGTACATCGAAAAAAAAAATTTCATCCCTCAGTTACATGTATGGGGGGCCCCACCCCCAATTCTTTTTTTTACTATTTAGTGTCATATTTTTGTAGCGGTTCATACAACACATATTCCCATCAAATTTCATCACTGTAGTACTTATAGTTTCCGAGTAAATCGGCTGTGACAGACGGACAGACGGACAGACGGACAGACGGACATGACGAAACTATAAGGGTTCCGTTTTTGCCATTTTGGCTACGGAACCCTAAAAACACAGAAGAAATACAGAGTAGGTGTGAAGAATCATTATAAAATGGGAAACTGAAATCATTTTCAAACTTAATAGACCTAAAAATTAAAATGCTACCGAAAGCCTAAACCTTCAAACTAAATCTAATAATAGGTACTAGTTTTACTAACTAAACTAATAAACACATACAAGTGGCTCCCCCTTAACCAGCCCTTTAAGAGACAGCGCAAGACGAGTTGCAATTAGCGCCCGCTATCGAGTCATATTTACCCGCGGCTTCATTAACAAACCTTTGCGTATGTCGAGATAAGTTTATTTGATGATAACTTCCTGTAATTTAGTATGGTAAATTATTTATTGTGTCCTCATTTTTAGATCGCTATCTAAATATTACCTACTCTATGATTTTTATGTTAAAGTGAAAAGTATCAAATTTACTAAATCTGTTTTTCAGGACACAAATAAATAAATTCAGCGTATGTTAAGGAAACAACAACCAAATACGAGGAATAGCGAAATACGATATTCCAAAGAATCCTCTGTTGTACTGAAATGAACAGAATACTCTTAACTCAAATACAATATAAATGATATATGGGGCCAATCCTTTACACAGATGTTTACAGGTATGGAATAAAGATTCACATCAATGTTTATTTACGAAGCTTGTATTCTTGGAAAAAAAATATTTAGTTCAGAGTTCAGGTCTAGTTACTTGATCTATCAATTTTTTTTCTTAAACGTTTTTTCATAAAATAAATTATAATTAAATACAATTAATATTATGCATTATTGTAACATAAAACATTAATTACTTCCTATTGAACTTCGGTATGGTTGGTATAATGATTTAATTTTCAAACGTAACGTTGTATGGGTTATCAAAGAAAATATTATTTTTAATAAACAACAACAAATAATTTTATTAATCAACACTAGTAGTAATGAACATAAATAAATCTTAATAAAATCTATAGCTCAAAACCGTGTTCTAATTTTAAAATTTTTATTCTTGAAGACGCAGAGTATAAAAAAAACATGATTGAAAAAAAATAAAATTCGAAATTAGAATGTGATTAGGCGCTAACGTGACGATTTTGTTCTAGAAGAAACGTGATCTTGTGATTTTGTTGTGTCGTGTGTTTTTATTTCAATTTAAAAATTATAAGTGATACGTACTTTGAAAAAGTGCTAATTGAATAAAATACCATCGTTGGAAAATAATGTTATTGTCAACGGCGTATCTTCAAGTAGGTACGCAAAAAACTTCACTAAGATTGTAAGTAATTCATTACAGGAAAGCTTTTTAAGGAAAAAAAGACGTGTGGCACTCGGGGACTGCCGCGGTAAAGCTATTGCATAGCATGCCTTCAAGCCACACCTCCGTGCCCGTCGGAGTGGGGAGCGTGAGGTTTTTTCGTTACGGAATTTCTGGATTTGGTCCCCGCGCTCAAGGCCCGCGATAGAAGCTATGCAATAGCTTAAAAATACAATATAAAGGAAAGTAATTAATAGCAGAAAAATATTAGAAAAGCCATGTCATTTTCAAAATTTTATCCACTCTGTACCGTGGGCCCGGTTAGAATAAAGATTGAATTATGTCCTTCAATGCATAATATCATCGACCGTCGCGAGAATAAGTGGATGGTTTTGGGCTGTTTAAGTTAATTAATTGTTAAAAATTCTCCTTTCTACTAATAATATTATAAATGCGAAAGTTTGTGAGGTTGGATGTATGTGTATTGTGTATGTATGTTTGTTACTCTTTCACGCAAATACTACTGAACCGATTACAATGAAATTTAGCAAACTTCGATAGGTTTTATCCCGGAAATTCCACGGAAACGGGAAGTATGCAGGTTTTTCTTTGAAAACGCAGAAGCCGCGGACGGAAAGCTAGTTCTTTATGATTATTGACTTTAGAATAAGACTTTTGGTTTACTATGTTAAATTTATTTTAATATCCATATTTGTCGCTAGTATGAACTATAACGATAGTTAGTCGTAAATATTATAAATTGCTTAGAGTGAATACCTTCGTGACAAAATAACGACTTAACTACTGTGTTAAGCTATTTTGCATATTTACAAAAAATAAAACGTGTGGCACTCGGGGACTGCCGCGGTAAAGCTATTGCATAGCATGCCTTCAAGCCACACCTCCGTGCCCGTCGGAATGGGGAGCGTGAGGTTTTTCGTTACGCAATTTCTGGATTCGGTCCCCGCGCTCTAGGCCCGCGATAGAAGCTATGCAATAGCTTAATAATTAATATCTACCTATTAGGTACATAGATACCGAAAAATGTCTTTTTACAGTGTCAAACGTGTGGCTAAAATTACACCGAAATCCAGAAGACAATGTTTTTTAAATGGTATATTACATTAATTAGGTACCTAATTTTACATTTAAATGCAATCAATTTTCACAAAAATAAGGTATTTTTCAAACGGTTATCTATCTAAAAGCAGACGCGATCAACGCGACCCACATTTTCGTTTAATTTATCATTTCTCTAATTTATTTCTATATCCAAGAGCCAGGACCTTTAATTCCATAGCTTTCACACTTACAAAATATCCGTAATTAATCTTTCTGGAGACTTATACAAAATGGAAAACGAGCGACGTCCGATGGCTTTCATTAATTATAAAAAGCTTTGATAACGGACATCAATCGAATGTCCGAATTTTGATATGATTTCAAAAATATCTCTCGAAAGCGCTCCGTGCTCGAAATGAATGAATTCCGGATTATTCTGCCAATATTACTTCAAAGGGAAATATTGAGTTTTTTATTATTTGTCCGAGTTGCCTTCATATAGTTATTTCTATTTACTTATTAAAGGATATTTATAGATGATTATTGGAAAGTGCCTTTAAATTATCAATATAGTTTGTCAAAGTTGATGATTGTTTGTGTTGTGTTTAGTAATTAAAATATTCTGACTTATAGCATTTTAGTAATAATGTTCTTATCTAAGTGTTCTTATTTAAAATTCCAAATTAATTTTGACTTGTGTTTAGTGTAATTCTGCGATTATAAATTTAATATTTTAGTTCACTATCTTTAACATTCTGAGCTCTAATACCCATAGTAATAATCGTGTCTATTACAGGCAAGCGCTGTCGAACGGCACGCTGTGGCTGGCCCCGTTCTCAGCAACACAATACCGCAGCGACGTGCACGCGGCCGTGTACCGCTGCCGCGCGGCCGCCAGCGTCGGGACCATACTGTCCCGGGATATGCGGGTGGATGCTGGTAAATACATCCTTGCTATTATTATAAATGCGAATGATTGTGAGGATTGATGTATGAAACTTTATAGTAATATAGGTCTTTCACGCTAAAATAATTAATCTAATCGTATCTGTACATGAGACTATAGCTGTTATGAGAACTGAGGCATATAAGCAAATTGTTATGTGTCTTCGCATTGATATTAAAAGTGCGAGGGTAGGTCTGTTTGTTTAATAAGATCCGCTGAAAGGTCGATGAATTTTGATATCAAAATTTAATTTTAGATGAAGGAACATGAGCCTCCCTTATGAAAATAAAAGTTATTAAGTGTTATATGGGTCGGAAATATATTTTAGGAACGAATATCCCGTAGAGTTTTGTATGAGGTTAAGCCGGGGGCAAAAGATAAAAAAAAGTATAGATGCTATAACTTAATTCCGATTTAATACGAATTTAATTTAATAAGTAACAATTTTGTTTATATGAAACTTAAACAAAAATCGTTGATAATAATACTAAGACACATTGTAAATTAACAACCAACTGAATTGAGATTAAAAAAAGTATTTTTTAGGAATCATAAAAATGATTTTATTTAATAATGTAGAGTAACAAAAAGTTTAAATCTCCTAAAAATGATGGAAAATGATGGAAAATTCAATACTTCATTCGTTAATAATAAGTAGCTTTATTTACAAAACTGCCTGTAACATGAACTTCATCAATTTTCAAATTCGTCACCGGATATTTATAGTTATAGTGAAACAAAAAGGTC
The DNA here is from genome assembly GCA_907164665.1 of Colias nastes. Classification (NCBI taxonomy): domain Eukaryota; kingdom Metazoa; phylum Arthropoda; class Insecta; order Lepidoptera; family Pieridae; genus Colias; species Colias nastes. Next base: position 4,719 of record CAJQZM010041023.1, on the reverse strand, counting down.
GTTGAATAGATAATATTATCTAGAATGTTTAAAGTTGAAGAAAATAATTCGACAGAGTATGAGTATTTCGATCGTCGATTCCATTAGCGGACGTCACAAAGGCGATATCGAAGGCTCAATCAAAGGTTTACGACTGGAGCCTCTTCCATAAAGATTCCCATTTGCATTCGAACCAAACGATTCACGCCTGAGACCTCAGCGGTCAAGTGCCTCCATCCGCACGGGATTTACACACTTCACACAAGGGCAAAGGGGATATTTTCGTTCGTCAATGGTAAGTTATTCAAAGGGTTCGAAGGATGATGTGATCGGGCTTCAATACTTCATTTCTTGAAGGTTTTCATCCCACTTGACTTTGACGCAATGTCGAGATGATTCTTTTGAATGTGTTCCCGCAATTTTGTTATATTTGAGCTGTATTTCAGTGAATTTCACTTGAAAGTAATTTAAAAGCTTTAAAGCTTTGAGCTCCTTGAAACACATACTTTACTTATCGTTCTTAACATTAACGAACAAATATTAATAAATCGTAACTTTCTTTTTGTTACGTCAAATATTTTAAGTGAATAATCTTATCTAAGTATATCACTTTCGAGTAGACTTTGTTAGTTGAGATGAATGAACCATTGACGTTAATTAATTGTTTGCGAGATTAGACTTATCATTCAGCAATTAGATCTGAAAGGCGTTAAAGCTAGTCATCGTGACTGAAGCACTATATTGTTAGGGTTTTCCTCACAAATGTAAAGTTTTATTTACTAGAAATATTGATCACTATGCACACACAATGTTTCCAATAGTAAAAACGTGAATTAATTAATTCTATTACCTATAACTTTGTACATGTTAAAACACTTGAGTTGTCGGTCAACATGTTTGTACCGCACAGTTTGAACGACAAACCCGGCCATTGTTCGGTAATCCGCACTTACGGAGATATCTCGATACTACCTTTTAGCAGACAATGGGCCCTCATGACAAACAAACCCTGAACCTGTCCCTTTGATTCGGTACTTTTCTTCGCTATAATTGCTCGTCTTTCTATGCTTCAATTTTTATTCTTATGCTGGAGAGGATTCGGATTTATGGATCCTGAATTTTACCTATGTACCTACAAATAAAGTAGTTGAAAATTATATAAACATCGTGTTTACACTGAGAAAACTAATGAGCCAAAGTGAAAATAAAATGGACATAGAATATAAGGTTCCGTGTCCAATACTTACTAGCAATAAAGCAAATATATTTCAGCCTTGTTTGATTTCAATAAAAAAGTGACTCAATGTATATCAAATGTTTAGTAAAATCGAAATGATAAGAATAATGTTATGAACTACCCTTATTCACAAAAACATTCATGTACCCAAGAGCATGCAAGATAATAATATGACAAATGTTTTAGCGTCGAAATCGAGAAAAAATATACTTTAAATTAATGTCCAATAATGTATAAAACTATGGTAACTTATTTGAACGTGGATACATTCATTAATAAGTCGGCAAGAAAAATATTATACAATTTTTATCACAGGTTAAGAAAAAAATACGTACAAAATATTTCGATTCTGATTTTAATGATGTGACACGATATTTATCATTCCCTACCTTTTCTTGTAAATGGAAGCGGCGCTAAATGATTGATTGTTATAAAATCTCGCTGGCAATAATGAAGTCCTCGACATTATAGCAAGTTCAATAACATATTTACCGGCGCGTCACAAAGGATGACAAGTGGACAGACTGCTGACGTCATTGAGTGCACATGAAATTTGCATGCTCGCTCTCAGTCGACTGATCTCTGAGTATGTGCAAAAATTTCTCTTTGTGATACGGATATAGCATTTTTCATGGAGGTATTCGATATTAACTTGAGAATATGTAACTTACATTGCTGCTGGATTTAGAGATCTGTGACCTAAGCCTCAAGATTATTTTATTTTCAAAGATAATTTTGATAAAATGTTCATATTCATACACCTATGTCAAACACTAATCAGATGTATTCACCCCTTTTTTATTTGATTTAATTTTATAAAGTTCAAATCGGCTGTTCCCATTTTGATTTAAGGCTTACTCAATCACAAATATCATGATATTTTTGAGGTAAATTGAAAATGAAATATCGCAAAACGTAAAGACTGTCGCCTACATTGTTTTCAATCTAAAATATTTCTCTTCCAATATCCGGGTTCAGTCGCACAAAATAAATCCATTCATCTTCACGAAAAACACGTTTTTAATTCTAAGCGATTTATTCAACAAACAGAATGAAATTGGAATTCAAAATAAAGTGATTATTTCAAGATGGCGGCTGACAATTGGCGCGAAATGAGGAATTGAGAAGTTCGACCCTTTCGAATAAACAGTTTAATAGACAGGGAGTTGTAAATATTTGTTCGCAAACATTGAGTTGAGTAAACAGTTATTATTAGATATACCTACAAAATATTTAATATACAAAATAGACGAAAGTCCTCCAACTATAAAATTCCCCTCCCCAAGATTTATTGTCAATGTGATGATAAATTAGTTCTAGTCTTAGAAATCATTTACGATGTAACGATTATAGATATTATAGGTAGGTGAATAATCACCTACTTCAAATGATCAAAGTTGGATCAAAGAAAAATTTTGTTTTACGCTGATAGTATTATAAATCAATAGGTAATTAAAAAAACGACGTGTGGCACTCGGGGACTGCCGCGGTAAAGCTATTGCATAGCATACCTTCAAGCCACACCTCCGCCCGTCGGAGTGGGGAGCGTGAGGTTTTTCGTTACGGAATTTCTCGATTCGGTCCCCGCGCTCAAGGCCCGCGATAGAAGCTATGCAATAGCTTAAAAAAAATACGTGTGGCACTCGGGGACTGCCGCGTTAAAGCTATTGCATAGCATGCCTTCAAGCCACACCTCCGTGCCTGTCGGAGTGGGGAGCGTGAGGTTATTCGTTACGCAATTTCTGGATTCGGTCCCCGCGCTCAAGGCCCGCGATAGAAGCTATGCAATAGCTTAAAATATACATTGAAATTAATATAATAATTGAGAGACAAAAAGCATATCCAAACAAAACGCGAGAATAAATTACGGATAATGGAAAACATAAAATACGATTAATACATAATCGCTTTCATTATGACGATTAAAGTACAAATACAATAACCCGGCCATTACCAATACCGCCGCCAAACTTTTAATCCCAAACTACAACCATAATGTGCGCTCGATCGGCTTACACGCTGTCCGTCCGTCACTTAATCCCGTCAAAGTAAGCCGGTGACGAGGGAAATCAGCCCGTGCGTTTATTATTCATGGCGACCAGCGCGCCGCTTCATTATGACCATCGGGCCCACTGGGCTTGTCATTGTCATCCCACTTTTGGGTTCTGCCGCTAGCTTTTACTGTGCCCACTTTTGCTACATGCGCTGCATGTTGTTGTGGTTATGTCTGGGTTGAAAAATTCAGTTTTGAACTTTTTGCTACCGTATTAAATTTTGTTACGTAATGTTACTTGGAACTTGCTGAACTTATTAAAGCTTAGGCCATTTTTTGATATTTATATTTAAAAAAGCAGCTGTAAAACTAATTGCTGTTTATTTTTATTATTTTAGTTACCACTTAATAAGTGACTTTTGACCATAAGAATATTAATGTGGCCTTTGCTGTTTTAAAAATGTTACGTTATTTTTACTTTTATTTTAAAATTCTATAGATACTGACCATAAAGTAAATATTTAAAAGCTACCTGATATTCTAACTTCTAACTACATTATGATCCAATAAAAACAGTTTCCAGTGGAGCAGTTCCCGTAATTGGCGAACAGCCGACACTTACTCTGAGCGATACGTGCTATGATTCACAACGCGCCCTCTTTATCCGTAATTGTTTGATGTTTCATGTTTCGTCTTTGAACACTTTATTTTCACACATCGGAGGTTCGAATATGAAATTCTATTTTTGTATGAGCTTTTATTGAGGAGGTACATTCAAATGTATTCTGAAATCAATACAAAACTAGGGATTATTTTTTTCAGTGATTTGATTTATAATAATGCGGTTGATATAACGTCGTATCTTCTAAGAATTGTAAATGATTGATTGGGAAATGCGATACGAGAAGTTTTTTCCAAATTATATTTTTATCTTCCATTCTTCCTAGTATCATACTGCCAACGATCAGCCTGGTTTTTGGTAATCAATTTTGCTTCGCCAATATCCATCATTAAGGTCGAAAATTGAATGAAACAGCGTGCTACGTCACGTACACATCACGAAGGTGAACGCCTCAGTTCAGAATTAATATCATCCAAACTGTCAACATGCTGCCACCGACACTTGATAGTTAGATGTAATTAATTATTGGGTGACAGCGTACCGAGTTACGAATTAGACGAAGGACCGCACAGTAATTCAGTTGCCGGCGGGAACTTCTCCAATTAAATACGTGATACATGGTTGACGGGTAAACTAAAAGGACTTAATGAATCTTGTACTTAATATGTCTATTCCGTTGTATATTGGTGTTTATCAAAATGAAATAAATAAGTTTAAACTAGCTTCAACTGAACTGTATGAGTAGGTATAAAACTATATCAATAAGTTAGAAGTTCTGTTTCAGAAAGAAAGAAAGAAAGAAGAAAGAAAAAACATTTAATCCAACACACAAAAATAAAATAAATAAAACATACAAAGAAAAAACAACAAAGTAACATGCATCGAACA
>CAJQZM010041022.1:570-36848 GCA_907164665.1 Colias nastes | reverse complement strand
TTAGATAGATCCATCAGACATACATTTTTTATTGCAAGACGTTTTTTCGTTGTTAAATAGGTGCCAGACGAAATTTTTTATTTAAAATAATTAAAATGTCATCGAAATAAGTGAAATTCTATCAAGATGAGTCCCCGTGAAGGATAAGTAATCACTGTGTAACTTGTACTATATATAATATTCATTTTACTATTTACAATTTTTTTGCAACAATCTACCATGGTGCCTTCTTTTCCCAACGAACCTCAAATAGGACGTTAATGTAAACTTGATAAAAACCAGATATCATCAAGAAATTAAAGACTTTTTAACGGATTTTAAACGCGTTTTATTCATTATATTATATTCCCGAGTCTTTAATTTCTAAATGTATAATACTCGCGTAAAATCAAACACTAGAAAATACAAATATCATCAAATTCATATTTATACCCAAAAGTGTAATAAATATGAAACCATCTATTAAAAATATTAGTTTACTAATTATTCAATATAAGTATTAAAAAAGGATAATATCACTACATAGTATAAAACAAAGTCGCTTTCCCTGTCCCTATGTCCCTATGTCCCTTTGTACGCTTAAATCTTTGAAACTACGCAACGGATTTTGATGCGGTTTTTTTTAATAGATAGAGTGATTCAAGAGGAAGGTTTATTTATATGTATAATAATATCCATTAAATAGTGGATAAGTACTGTTATTTTTGAGGTTTCTAATGTGATGTCGTAAAAAATTACATTTTTTCCGCTTACATTGCAAACGCAGGCTGAACCCTACGAGTTTTATCAAAATAATGTACTAAGTATTATACACATTGAAAAGGTCTACAGAAAAGTCCGCGATGGTATATGTCTATCTCTTATGGATAACCCACAATAACTTTTTTTTGTCATTTACTTTTTACGACAAATAATGGCTAATTTTCGATGCGATTTTAACCAATACAGCATTAATCCTTAACCAATTAAATACCTTGAATACATTGTTCATTTAATATAGATCTATATGGCCCTTTACACCGTATGATTTAAGTGAATATTTTCGAAGATATTACAGATTTAAAAATTGCGGGACGTAGCGTTTGCGGCGGTACCGGCCGGCCGCCCGGCTATATATTTTATACCCGTGCGAAGCCGGAGCGGGCCGCTATGTTTTTATATACAACGTTCACAGCTGTTTTTCTGTAGTATATTTAGTATCAGCATTGCACACGTGCGAAGCCGGGGCGGGTCGCTAGTAATATAAATAATAAAGTTATTACTTACCTTTTAAGTGGACTCATCTTGATATAATTTCACTTATTTCGATGACATTTTAATTATTTTAATAAAAAATTGCGTCTGGCACCTATTTAACAACGAAAAAAACGTCTTGCAATAAAAAATTTATGTCTGATGGATCTATCTAAAGGCAAAAGATTAAAAATTACGCGTTAAAAAATGACTTTAAATTAAGGATATTTTCCTGTGCAGATAAGATGCGCACTAATAAACGCAACCACTGCGGCCAGCCAGACAGCCCGGACTCTAACCGAAATAGCAAGAGAAACAGTATATCAAAAACCCAACTATACTAAAATGACTTTTTTTTTAACGTTGCTAGCTCCCGTACGATTAGTCACGTATTCGTCTGAATGAAATAAGTTGAACGTTTAATATTATAAATGTAGAGCAGACAGCAATCTATACATAATATTATGTAAATTATTATAAAATTAACATTCGTTTTGATTACATATTGAAAACGCTTTAATAAAGACATTTAATAAAAATTAGTCTTCATTAAACTTTCGCCTTTTAGTAACCACTTTATTTCTGTGGTTTGGAGAGCAGTTGAAGTAAGTGGTTCTCGGGTGCGATTGCTTCTTGAACTTGTGGCGGAAATATGGGCCAATCTGATAAACTCCCCTTATTTTGTTTCTTTCAATCGACGTTGTCTTCTAGCATTTTAAAAAGATTTGCATAAATGTAGAAAACTGCGTTTAATGCATTATTCTCTCGAGTCTAGTTCAGTCTTTTTTTATTGGAGAATCTTTTTTTTCATTGTTCTTTGTATTCTATATGACGGTTATCTCAAGAAGTTATATTTTAAGACGAATGCTTTGAAAGGAATAAAACAAATTTCAATAAAATATGATGATCCATTCTCATATTATGTATATCTTTATCTCTTTTTCAGTTTAACATTCACCAGCTATCAGATCTTATCAGGTTATTGTTACATATATCATACAATAACAGCCATAAAATCGATGACGATCGTACAATAGGAATATATGGCGTTTATAAAAATTCTTTCCATTTCAAAATCATACGTGTCGATGCACCAATATCTCCAAAGAGGCAAAGACAGTGCTAATTTATTTACTAAACGTTCTGAATGATTCATAATATGGCACTGCATTTTGGTTGGTTATCTCTAAAAAATGCCATTACACTTTTTCATTTCATGTGCACAATTGGCACTACTCACTGACAGTCTCATGAATCACATTCTTATTATTAAATCAATAATCCATACTTAATATTATAAATGCGAAAGTAACTCTGTCTGTCTGTCTGTTACTGTTACAATCACGCCTTAACTACTGAACCAATTTGCATGAAATTTGGTATAGAGATATTTTGATACCCGAGAAAGGACATAGGATAGGTTTTATCCCGGAGATCCCACGGGAACGGGAACTATGCGGGTTTTTCTTTGACTGCGCGGGCGATGCCGCGGGTGGAAAGCTAGTTTAATATATTACCTTTTTTGGATAGCACGTAATTAGGATCTGATGATTTCGATCGGCTGTGGCGAATTTCAGCATCAGCGTTCACCGTGTAAGTTCCTCTACGACGTAACATTTTTACAATACACTTGTTTTACACTCATTTGAAAAACGCACCATCACAGACACGTACATGATTATTCACATAGCGGATATAGCTAAAACAGGAAAAATAATTTACGTAACACCACTCGACAAAGCGAATATGCCTTCGCAACAGTAATCTACGTCGGAGAAGGCATCTCGAGCGAGACATATAGCAAATGCCACTACGAATTAGATCAGCTGAATGAATCGATGTCTTTGACAAGCGATTGCAAACGCAGCTGACGACGTCGTAGCGAGACTCGTGAGTGGTCAAGTGAGCGAAAGGCAATTCGAAAACCGAGAGTACGTTGGCACGGTTACACCACGAATGGCAGGATGGAGTGCTCTTGCCTCGACCGCATATGATAGCGAGATCGCCGACACTCGCTGAAGTCACTGATAACATTTACGATAACGTGGACAAGTGACTATGTCAAATAATACAAGAAACAGATGTCATCATTTGCGTACAGTACTCCCAAACTGATAATGCGCATAGAAAAATTCGTCACTGTTCGGCAACTGACATATTCCCCGAGCCTCCGAACACGATATGTACATATATAGAGTGGTTAAATGTATTTTTTTTCCTTGCATAGTTTATTAGAATTATGAGTTTTATTGTGATTTTATGGTAAAAGAGAAAAGTAACGAAATTTGTTTCGATAATTCAATGTAAGTTAATAGCGAGGATAAGCCTGAGATTGCGAATATATATATATATATATTTGTTGTATTGATTTACTTGGAAAATTCTATACTTAGAACTATTAGTGTCTTACTGAAGCTGGCGTGCCGCGTGATGATGGATGTATGGAAGATTAAAATAAGACAAAGTTTATATTTAAAAAAATATTTTCAAACACTGGTTTACATTTAAATTGTAGAAATCTAATCATTAAAATATCAGTCCAAAGGATTTACAGAATTATCTATTATTATTATTATTTATTTATTTTAGATTTTTATTTAATTTATCATTATCAGGGATTATCTCTATGTCTGAGAATGATCAGAACTTTCATTATGTTCTTATTAACTTTCACTTTCCCCACTGCTATCTGCTACCTGTGTAAATAATCATTTTATCGGAAAATTCAACTTTGAAACAAAACTAAGAAGGGTATGTAACAGCAGCTCTATATAATTCCATACAGAGATAATACGTGCGGTCACCACCAATATATAAAGACGACTGACGGATTTTTGAATTTTTTGACTGACAGGCTACCGTCACCTACCACCCGAATTGTTTTCGATTGTGTATGACTCTGAATTGACTCCTATTTCTTTCGAACAAGGTGCAAGATGCAAGTGCATTGTTTAGGGCACTTACGATTCAATGATTCGGGGTGATTCGGGTGTTTCTGGAAATACGATAATTAGCGAAGATCTGCATGCGCATTATTAATTTTGGAGTACTGTATATATTGTATTGTGTTTCTCCGCAAGATATTGCTGATGACTTTACTAAACTTGGTTTCCAAAAAAAATATTGAGCCTGTGGGTTAAGTTTGTATCATTAATAAAGTAACTAAATCTGCATCATAATCAACATACTTTTTCCAATAATATTTCCAAAAATCAATAATTTAAAAATTTGAAACTGAATATTTTGTCTAAATCTAAGAGAATTGGTACTTTTTTGTTTTATTATAAGTTTTTTATTTAATAGTACTTACGTTATTATTAAAAATATTCGAAATACATGCTTATATTATTATTGCTACGTAAAAAATAAAGATGAGAGATTTAGCCTTTTTGCCCTGACGCCTATTACAAAAACGCGACAAGGCCAAGAGCGTTTAATACCGGTGAATACTTAATTGAAACAAGTTATATTAAATTTGTAACTCGTAATTAAACAATATCAGTTTTAGATAAATTTTGAAATTCCAACCTTTAAATTAATGCAAATGGATTAGGATTATGTTGTTTACAAATTATGCACGATTTTTTATATCTAAATAACGTAATCTATAAAGGAGTGCATGGATCATCTTATAAGTTTAAAACATTTTAAACCTACTTTTACTATTTAGTTTATTTTTGCATTCAAGTCAGGCCAAGTGCGAGTCGGACTCGCGCACGAACGGTTCCGTACTATCATCTATAATAGAAAATCATTTATTCTATGGGGACCCCCCTTAATATATATTTTTTAAATTTTTAGTACATATTTGTTGTTATAGTTATAGCGGCAACATATCCTTTGTGAAAATTTCAGCTTTCTAGCGATAGCTTTATGAGATACAGCCTGGAGACTAGGGCATGCACCCGGGTTTACCCGGTTCCGAAAAACCCGGGTAAACCCGGGTTTTTTGATGATCTTGAGAACCGGGTCTGAATAGTATGAAACCCGGTTCTCCCGGTTCCGACCAAAATATTAAAATCTAAAGTATTATTTATATTTTGCTGCATTATTTTAACAAATTTATTGTATCTGGCAACGTCAGACTCACGTGCATCGCGAATTTTCGTGCCACGCCTCAAGCGTGGCTCTGATTGGTTGTCTAACCTTAGATGCTATAAGTTTCCTACGGTTGTATTACCAAAAAAAAAATTAGGCTTCGAAAATGACCAAAATTAGGCTACAGAAATATTTTTATTAGATTTGTCGTGAATTTGAAAAGCTGTTGATTTTACTGTTTCATATAATGATCCAGTCATGTTTTTGTTTTTGGTATCAAGCTGAAATTTATATCGAATACTCAAGTCTACGGTCCCTTTTATGTGAAAAAGTCAAATTCACAAGTCAACGCATCAAAAGATACAGCCGTAAATGCTGAAAATTTTCGCAAATTTCGACATTCGCATGGGACTCAAAACCTACAGCTGGGTACTTTTCATGAACACAGAGCCTTTAAATTGGTAAAAGTAACGTCTTATAACACAGATAAAGGAAAAATTGCTAGAAACATAAATTTTAAAGTTACAACATTATAAAAAATAGGTTTGTTCGGAGCCCTCGGAGCGCGAGTCCGACTCGCACTTGGCCGGTTTTTTGCTTTACAGTTTGCAGTTAATGAATAAAGTTTATATGTGATATTATGATAACAAGGTACTTTTATAAGACTGATAAATAAAGAGAAGTATTGAAATTTTGTTTCTTTATTAATTTAATAAAATAAGACACAAGCCGCGTAAAATAAAAGGCCCATCAGGTACTTTTACAGTTACTTTTGTTTAATTTCGTATTTTTTTCCGAGGTATTATAAAAGAACCGGGTAACCCGGTTCTACCCGGTTCTGAGCTGGATTTGGAACCGGGTTTCAGAAACTTGGAACCGGACTCGGTTCTGCATGCCCTACTGGAGACAGACAGACAACGTAGGCTGGGATCCCGATTTACCCTTTGGGTAAGGAACCCGACGTATTTGTAACGAGAAAAAATACGTAAACAGAAAATTCTAGCTCATATTATTTTTTGAGGAGCCGATGGGGCCGAGTGCCATCACCGTCCAAGAACATTTGCAGTGGCGTAATATCGTTTGCAGACTTTACGCCTCTCCACCAGAAAAGTTATTCAGAGGTTCAAAGGTAACAATTTGTGGTTTAATGGATTTTTCTCCGAAAAGCTAGTATAATATTATATATACCTACACTTGATAAAATTGAAGAATACTTAGAAGATTCTTATTCTTTAAAAGTTTAAAATAGTTTTATGATATACTTAAAAATAAAAAAAATATTAAATTTTATCAACGATTTGGCGAATCCAGTTAACTATAATAAATGCAACAATAGGCAATAATATAAAATTATTAAACTGTCAATCATTTTCAATCGAAAGCGAAATCGAATTCGTATCTAGCAATCGCCGAATAGTCGGATCGTTTAAGAGCGCTTATTCAATTTAACGCAAGTCAAAATCTCCGCGATCTATTACGATAGATCGCGGCTTGCGCTATCCTTTTACTATGAACAGCATAGGTCCACAGGAGAGCGCCGAGCAACATGTCCTCTCTCTGGAAAGGCTCGCTGCCGACTGATTTGAATCGGGTCGCGCGCAGTGTTTTATAGTACTTTAAAAAAAATTGTAGAAAAATAATAGAGGTACCTTAGTTGATTTTTTAAATTTTATCTTATAAGTAAGACATTCTTTTATTGCAATATGTATAAATTATATTCAATTAAGTCAAATATCTTGGTGAAAATAATCATTTTGTCGACTATAATTTCTAAAAAAATTCACATTGTTGTGGATTTTAATTTCGTAAGTTAGGAGTCCAAAATAAAAAAATCTTTTAACTAACTATTTTAATAAGGATTTTTGCAGTTAGTTAAAAAAAATTGTGTGTTAGATCTGTCAGCAATTTCAGATATTTTTAGCTTCGAAATTGACACTAAAAGTGAAATCAAGTAATCATCGGCTCAGTTATCTTGATGGTATTCACAAATACTGTATTAATTGAAAAAAACTCTTAACTAACTACATAGACAATAAAATTTCCTAAAATTATTAGTAATTCATATGTTTGTAAGATAAGTGGTTGATGGACAATCTGGTTTGAAAAATCACATATTTGAGCCGAACAGCGCACGGACCGCGTACACGGCCTTAACGTACACAAAAATAAATTAAGTAATAACATCGTTTCAATTTAGTTCAGAATATACTTAATTCTTAACTTTCATTTTCACACTAAAAGCGGCGAAACATTTTTTACATAACTTTGTAATATAACGGGGTACCGACTGGTAACGTCATGAATTGTTTAACCAAGGTTGCAATGCATCTTTATCAAAAATGCACGCCTCGTTTTACAGTAGGTGTTTAGTCGGAAAGGCGGCCTAGTGAATTTTTTAGTCCTTAACTGTTTAACTTTATTAAACTGTGTTTTTATCCTATAAAGGTGACTAAGACTCACAAATAGTTGTCACATTTTTTAAATAAAGGAATAATAGGAAATGTATGATGTAAGGAACATAATATTGTCATATTCTTGTGAAATTCTATGTCATATTCTTATGTATTTATTTGAAATGCAAGTAAGTATCTACCACATCCACGAATTCAATATGTTGTTAGCTTAGAGTATATATTACCTACAGTAGGTTGTTAGTATTAAGAAAAGGATAATTACTGGTATGTAATAAATATTGCATAATAATGGACAGTTGAGGAAGGTTTAAACTACTCAATGGTGAATCATTGACTTTCTGGGGTCATCTATAACTCGGCTAATCCATGGGGGATTATGCGAATTATTTCTGCAAGCTTTAACATGTAAATGATAGAGCTGTCTGACATAGTTCTCTGGATGTCACCATGGTTGAAATTATTAATGATTTATAAACAAGCAAGGAGAACTTACTCACAATGAAAACTAAATGAGATCTTGCATTGAATGAACTTATTAGTTATTAAAGCTTAGCTTAGAACTTAAATGTATTTGTATAATATTAACCCTAATATGCATAATGTATATTATAGACAGTTAATATGATATTAACATTTCTGTATTCCAATAGTATGAATGATATTTTAAAATGATATATTTTCAAATTCTACTTTACATTCTGCCGTTTCTTGGTAGGAATTACCAGTGCACAGATACGAGCCAACCCACTAAGATATATTGTTATCCTACTACCTTTTTATATTTAATGAAAAATAAAGAATTAACTGTGAAGATATGATATGCTGATAGGTATTTCAACCATGCCAAGATTCTAACTCTTAATATTACGAGGATCTTCAGGAGGAAACATAACTCATAACAATTTTAAATGCAGGAGTGGAAAATTATTGAAATTGTTGGATAAAGGAAATAGTTGTAATATTGTTAAGATTTTCATGATTACGTTTTTCTTTTTCTGAATAATATGATGATACGGCATAACAAACATCTGTTCATTATGAATTCCCAAATTTTGTCCATTATCTAATCTGAGTATTATTTAAAAAGACGTTCTTAATAACATTATTATATAGTACACATAATAATATACACATAGTTACTCTACTTGTCTGCTATCTTGACCGTTAAATATATTTGACTCAATTTATATTCTAAGGAATTTGAAGAGAAAGAAACAGACAATAGAAAGAAGAAAGCTAGTAAGTATAATTAAATTTTCACATGCACATAATATAGTCACTTAAGTAATCTAACAACTAACAGCTAAAGCAGAAAGGTCTTACCATATTGAATAGACTTCAGCAGATTCCACTGAAAACTACTTACTTAAACAACTATAAAGGACAAACAAAACAACATCAAAGGCAAAAAAAAATATAACGATTTTATATTTAATTATCAGCTCTTACATACAATAAAAATTCACAATAAAGTAGACATTGAAGAAAATGAAAACATTGTAAAACCTATGAAATTCACAGACTCAATGCATAGACCAATATAAAATTCGTGAACTTTTCTACAGAATTCAGACAATAACTACTATGCTTAGTTAGATACTGCCTTAAGACAGAAAAGTCTATTCATATGAATCAACTTTTATGTACATATAATATGCCTTTTTAATTTAAAGATGTTAATGAACGGATTAAAAATAATAAGAAAAAAATTCTTTTGCTATTCTTTTTCTTCTATAATAATTAGTGAACTGCTAGTTTAACTAAATTGTTTTTTTAAAGACTAAGAGGTAATTTATTTGTTTTTAGTGTTCGGCTTGTTGGTCAAAGATGTTGGTTCCTTAAAATAGCAGGTCAAGAAATTCTTCCCAGTCAGCCGGTTATATAGGACTGACAGTATTTACGTTGCCCATTTGAGAACACAGGTCACCAGATCTCCAGGTTCATTACTTCTGATAATAGTAAATTATCAACTGGCAATTAACTAGAATATTTTATTACATTATAGTCATGATAATATCTGAATTAATAATCTTAATCTCATCTTTATCGAAATTCAATTGAAATTCCTATTTATTAATAAAATTTGAAATAAGATATATGAATTATTTTTTTTAGACATATTTATAGCATTTTTTTCCATGTGATCAAAACATATTTAACAGCTGTTCATACACAATGTTTTCTATTAAGTAGATAACTATGTAGAAATAATCAAATTTTACTACCTGCTGTTAGCTATAATAGCCAAATAATTAATTGGAATCTCTTTAATTCATGACAGTATGGTAGAAAATTACGTCATTAATATGTAACCTCACGAAGATCTGTCTTAATTAAAAGATATAACATGCCTGGGAATCGATGTAAAATACGACGTACGTAAAAGATATGCTAGCTTTTCCCTAAAATTTCACATTTTGACAATATGATATCTGTCAGGCATCGGACCAAGGCCTATGTGGCAAGTACGATCTATATCCTATAGGTAGTCGTTATTGCTTCACACAAAATGAACCTTTCTGCCAATATCGATTTAATCTAAAAATGACTTAGGTTATATGAATTCTACGCAGATACGTTAATTCCTATCTTTACAAAAGTGTAGTATCAGGAAACGTCACAGCGTAGGAAATCACGATGGCCGACAAAGAATGGTTAAGTGGTACTCACTACTAATTTTTACTCCTCCTAGAGGTGGTTTAGGTGGTTGATTTTCAAATGTCTTTCGAACGGATTTGCTGCCCTCGGCGAATGACGTGGTCCTAGGGCGCCCGCTCATTATTAAAGGTATAAAATAATCGGCCCAATCCTGAACTTCATAGATACTACTTCACATTTCTCGTTACCACCCTTGCTTGCACTCGCACTGAACTTTCTCACTTTACTGATGAAATACAAAATTGTACATACGATAGTCAAAATATATCACAAGAACAGTATTTAAAACAAAACAGGATAGTCTTTGAAAAATTTACAATATCATTTTGTTAGTTTTTTCAAATTTACATCAATGTAATGAACGACAAATTTTTAGTTTCTTCGGACTAATCGGACTTCACGTTCACAGCACAGAATTGTTCGCTCATTCATTCGGTTGCTTTCGGCTTTCATTCGGATCTCGTTCGGGAATTCGATCAGTGACGTGATGCTTTTCAATATACGCACGCGTCTTGCTTTTCCATTTCTGTTTTTCTCTTCTTATCAGTATAAACTTAGAAAAAAGTCTCAAATAATAATAAATTTCTTATTATTACATTTAATTTAACAGAATCCTTAACTCGACTGAATTAAAAATATAAGTTTAGTTTTATTATTATTTTATATTTATATTGAAAATTTTTGAAATTTTAAATTACAAATTGTGAAAATTAAGATACAAATATTTTTTGTAAACATATATACGTCTATATATCATATACGTCTTCCTTACTCCTATTAATGAAAATTTGTAACTTTAGCTTTAAACGGAATGTAGCTCTACAACTAAATAACGAGACGTCATAAATCTAAAAACCTAAAACAGACAACGTTTACGTTGAGGTATCTAGCGCCATCTGTTGTGAGAAATATTAATCAAAATTTATGTCGGTAAAGCAGTACGCATATAATTTACAATGTGATTTACAATAATTATTAATAATAAAATTATTAATATTATAATAATAAAATTATTAATCCCTTTCATTTTTTTGTTGGAGGAGAGATATTTTTTTTTATAATATTGTAATTACTCTTTTTATCATAACTAATTAGGTATGTAGACTACAGACAAAATACAAATCAAGGGACTAGTGACTACACACCCAGCATAGGTCGCCCCGGCTAGGCCTCCGCGTCCGTTCCGCCCTGTTTTTGTAAATTTTTAATAATATAATTAGAGTTACAGAATTACTAATTGAGGGATTGACTGCTAGCGATGAAAAATCAAAAGAAACAGGACAAACTAGGCATGACAAAAATTAATACGAGTTACTTAAAATATAAATTGCTTGCTCAAAATTCATACCGCTCAAGTTATTAAAACAGTAAAGTCTATCTTATCATCAGTAGCTCAATTTTTTTAGTCGTTCGATTTCTCATTCCCTTTATGAAATTGTCGCTGATAATGCCATCTATTGGAATTTTTCACAGGTTACGAGGCGCCCGTGCAGTGCAACCACTCAAAGTAATGTTCATGAAATTCTCAAACCAACTAATGAATTTGATAATAAAAGCAATAAAAGAATAACAATTAATAATTAATACCTTCCTAACAATAATGATTTGTGTAAACATCAATGAATCGTTTTATAACTATCAATTATTTTTTAACTAGCTTTCCGCCCGCGGCTTCGCCCGCTTTGTCTAAAACAATAAATTATATACTAAAACCTTCCTCTTGAATCACTCTATCTATTAAAAAAAACACATCAAAATCCGTTGCGTAGTTTTAAAGATTTAAGCATACATAGGGACATAGGGACAGAGAAAGCGACTTTGTTTTATACTATGTAGTGAAATAGGTAGGTTATACCTATTACAACCGAGTTTCTGGTGTATGTTTAATGTTATGATTGTTATCCATAGCCTTTCCATAGCATAGAAAGATAGACATATGCAAACATATGCCACCTCAGACTTTTCTGTAGTTATATCTATTAAGATACACTACCTACAGCGTCTTTCCAAACTATACAAGGCCAGTACGCAACGGTGTGAAACTAATCACGTATAGTTTGGAAATAACTTTTTTACAAAGTTCTTCCAATCTATACAACAGTAGTACGCAAATACTCGCGTATACTTTGTAGTGAAGCATGGGCGTAGCTAGCCATGGGCATAGGGTGGGGCAACAATAAAAAAAATATCTTACTAGCAACTATACCCGAGGTCTTATCCCGGTTTTAGGGCTTCGAACCTCAATAGGAAAAAAACAAAACCCTTATAGATCACTTTGTGGGTCGTCTGTCCGTGTGTCTAAAAAGACCTTTTTTCTCAGGAACGCGAGGCGGTATCAAGCTGAAATTAATAAACCAACTCAATCAAAAGATACAGCCGTTTCTGTTAAACGTTAATTTAACCTCGCAATTCCGATCCAATTTAATTTTTATTTTAGGTTATATGGTCACTTATTATTTACCACAAAATATTGACAGATCCAGGTGGTGCTTTGCTCGCAATCGTTTAGTTTTTGGCCGATATCACGGAAACTAAAAGGAACTTAAGGGGACTAGAAGAGCTAAACGCGAGTTTAATAATTATTATAGAGTTGATATTCTTCAGGAGATATACTAGCTAGATAGTGTGTTGAAAACACAATACAACTTATTTTACTCTATAGAAAAAAATCACAAAGGTACCTCTAAAAAATCTTTTGATGCTTAAAAACCATACTAAACTACATGCAATCTTTCTGTTTTTTCGGCAAATAATTCTACAAGCAACATACTAGAATAATAGTGTTTTATTTTTTTAGTCCAATCAATAGATTTCGTGTAAATCGCAAATTCTATTACCAAACCAAAAACGTACGCATGTGTGCGTGAACGCCTGTGCACCGACAGTACCTGCCGATGCCTGTTGCTAGACGGACGTGTCGCTTGTTTCGCTGATTTTTTTCCGCCAGAATTGTTTGTTTTTGTTGTAGAATCCATTTTACTTACTTTAAAACTGATAAATTTTTTGTAAATATTAAGTATGGGAAATAAAACAAAACCCGTCAAGAGGACTAAAATCTGTCTAAAATCTAAAATCGTGATCTCCATCAACCGTCGTCGATTGTGTTGATGTGTGCGAGAGTCACTCAAGTTCAGCTAGCTCTTGTAGTCATCTTAAGGGCTCTAAAAAGTTACTCAGACTTTTTTTGTAGAAAGTAAAATTTCGCATCTTTTATAATCTGTAAACTTTTTTGTAAAACTTACTGTTTACGGTTTATGGCCTATTTAATGAACCGGTTTATCGTTTTTGGCTAATAAGCGTTAGCTAAATAGCGTTTAAGCGACATATTGACTGCTGCCGCCGACGCGTCGACGACTGACGTCGACATGTGGCGACGGCTGAAGTAGCCTCTGCCGTTCGCAACTTGCCGTTCGTGTGTTAAAACTCTTACTCGTAAAATATTGGATTAATCAATGAAATGCATCTATCTATTTTTTAAGATCACTTTATTCTCTACAACTTTTGTTTGAAACATTTTTTATCTAGTGCCCATATTTTTTGAGTTGTAGAACGTTTAATGGCGGTTGACGCGGCAGACGAAAACGATTTTTACGGATGTAATGAAGACGAAGAAGATATTTCCAATGCAAGTGGATTTTCGCTGTTACCGAAACGGCAAAATTTTTTGATTTTTTTATAGAAAAATGAATTTTTAATACATTTTGAAAAATATTCTCCTTTCATTTTCTTTTATTTTATTCTTGCATCCGAATATAAAATATTTACTCAATATTATTTAGTTGTACGAAATATATATATACTAGAGGAAAACCCGGCTTCGCTCGGGTGAAATTTGACTCATAATACACGTCTAGTTGCAAAATGTAGGTAGAAATTTCTGTAGTCATCGGTTCTCAAGGAATATTAAAGGAATAAGCAAGGCATAGATTCGTATAGCTTCGTTCGTTATGTTTAATAAATAAAAACTGCAAAAGTTTTTACACAAATTATTTTTATTTCAAAATAAACTAACACAAATTAACAAAACATATAATTTTTAAGGTTTACTCTGTGTAAACCTCTTTGTTTTAAGCACTCAGTCTTTTTCTCTACTTTGACAGGTAGATAAGTACTTACTAATTTTAAAAATAAAAAATGAAATTGTGGTTCTTTAACCAAACTGGCTAAATCAAGAATAATAGTAGGATTAGGCCTTATCTACCTTTTCCTAGGGATAAATCAGCTTTAACACAGAATGCCTTGTCTCATTGCATGGCTCTTACAAACCAAGTCACTATTCAGCAGAGGAAGTATACATCTAATGTTTTATTTATTTTATATAAGAAAGTTCTATCTTTTATATAAAATTAATAAAACATTTACTGAACATTTTATGTTCAGTTTGACTGTTTCAATGTCATAATCCTACAAAAAGATACAATCCATAGAATATTATTATAAAGGTATGTAAATTGTAATTTTACAATGAGTACTTATCCGAGAATTTGGCAAAGGTACTTATAAAAAAATATTCTCTATTATCACAGGTTGATTATGACAAAATTTCTCTATATATAACATTTTTCGATAAATATTTATCACCTTTCAAGCCTTGTTCAGTGGTATTGATAATTTGAATTTTTACATCATCGAATCTTCGAACTCGAGAGAAGGCAACATAGAGCTGTCCATGGGTGAACACAGGATTAGGTAAAAATATACCGATTTTGTCGAAAGTTTGTCCCTGGCATTTGTTAATTGTCATAGCGAATGCTATGCGAATGGGAAACTGAAGCCGACAAAATTTAAAAGGCAGTTGACTGTTAGATGGCTGGAGACGAATTCGAGGAATAAAAACTCTGGTTCCCACATGGCTACCACAAATAATTTCGGCATCAATGACACGTGAAGCTAACGCTCTAACAATAAGACGGGTTCCATTGCACAACCCAACAGTCGGGTTTAAATTTCTCAAAAGCATTACTATACAACCAACTTTTAATTTTAGAATGTGTGGTGGTAGTCCTGCAGGCGTTATAGTATTTAGAAATTCTACGGGATAGTTTAAAACATCATTATGGTCGTCCTCAACCACAGCGTCAGAACTTTCATAAATTTTAAGCAGGCCGGGGATTTTTTCGACAACTTGGTCGTTCAATTGAAAACAATCATCGTTTTTGGGAGTAAGGATAGCTTTCATTGAATAACTTTTATAATCATTTGTGTTCAGGGAAACACCAAAAATATGGTCTACAATTGAATTATCTACAATGCATCGTTGAGGCAGTTCAATGTGGTCGTCATCATCTTCATTAGCTGATCCATCGCCTACCTTTAATACCCATAGAGCAAACTCTAAATCATCGTGCGCTCTCATATTATGAGCCAATTGGAGTTGAGTAAAGTTTGGCCACATTGAAAATTGCTTAATTGAAGCTTTTATAATATCATTTCGTGACCCATTAACTACAACTGGTAAAATCTGACGAAAATCTCCTGCGAATAACAAAGTTTTGCCTCCAAAAGGTAATTTATTTTTCATTATATCTTGAAGGAGTCGATCAACTACAACAATATCATGACATTTAGTCATGGGTGCTTCATCCCAAATGATTAAATGAGTTTCCTTCAATAAATTAGCTGCTGGTGACCCTAACGACATATGAGACGTAGAATCTACATCTGAATTAATTGGAATTTTGAATCGCGAGTGAGCTGTTCTACCACCATCTAACAGAGTTGCTGCAATACCGGAAAACGCTATGGGTAGGCAAATTTTATTTTCAGATCTTAAAATATGTAAAATAGTTGTAAATACGAAAGTCTTTCCAGTTCCTCCAGGGCCGTCAAGGTAAAACAGCTTTCTCTCTGTGGGATTATTCACAGCGTTTAGTATTGTATCGACCACACATTTTTGTTCGGTGTTCAATTTTTGGTATTTTTCATAGCCATTTGCTTTTTCAAGTTCACAGTCATAAACGGGATCAGATAAGAAAACATTATTTTCACATTTTTAAATATGTAACTACTCCTTAAGTTTATGTATATGTTACCGGAAATGTATGAAATCAAGGAATTGTATACAATTCCTAGGAAATGTGTACAATTCCGATACCATTTAGGAAATGTATAAAATATTGTTTAAAAAACTATTTAATGCATGCATATCCTAGGAAATGTATAATCTTCCTAGGAATTGTATACAATTCCAATATCGTATTAGGAAATGTGTAAAGTAAATGCTTTCTGTAATAAAACACGTTGTTATTTTTTTATTATAGCTCTTATTGATACAATCGGGTAACAGTCATACCGTAAAATTGTAATAATATTATGTTCATATTATTTATTATCTTACTAATTAACATTTTAAAAATCAACTATCTAACTTTTAACGTAAATATCACAAAATCAACTTATATTTATTCTTATAAAATCAAATTTTCATTTGGCAAGTAATCAGTCCCCTCGTCCCGCTGTCCTCGCGTATATTTGGCGCAGTCGGATTGTATAATCCGCCGTATTACATTACGGCTAGCTGTTTTAATATGCCGAAAATTCGTCTTTTTCCAAAATTCTACAAAAAGACGGTCGCGAGCCGACGGAGCCCCACTTCGTGGGGCTCCTATTTCTGTGTAGTTTTAAAAAACACGAACCTAACCTAACCCACCCCCTTATCCAAACCAAAAATTTCTGATTACGAATTATCGGCATAGTTACTACAAAATGCCGACCGTTTGTAAACGGCCAGATTATATTATACAATTTGCGTTTATATTATACAGTTTCCGTGCGATTTTAGGAATTATATACATTTCCTAGGAATTGTATACAATGACGGATTACATACATTTCCGGTAACATATAATTATTGGCTCTTTAAATTTTTATTATTTATATAATATTTTTATTAAATTGACTAATATAATTTAAAATCTGTAATAGTAATGCTTGTTTGATTTATATAATGGCTCTTTAATTATTATTGTTATATACCCAATATTTTCTAATAAAATGACAAATTGTAATTGAATTGTAATGAACATTGAACGCTGTAATTTCCTGTAATTAAAGGTACAGTAGATTATGTATTTTAATAAGATGTAATAAACGTGAACTGTGTCCTTTGTTGGAAATTCTATAATAAATAAATAAATAAATAAATTGGTTGTCTGTAAAGTCGGTTTACTGACGATAGTTGAACGTGACAACGTCCGATTGTGCTTCTTTGTCGCTCGTTCCGCGCTCTCGCTCGCACTTCAAGCCTTACATGGAACGCCTCAGATGAGTCAGAGCGAGGTAACGCCGCATGAGTCATGTTTTTTCGTGCGTGCAGCCGGCTTTATCGAATTATAAGACGTTGTCACGTCAAAACACATAACAAAAAGTATATCATAAAAAAGTGTCAAAAACAATATTTTCGAGAAACGTCAACGACTGACGAAAAGTATTTTTTGTTATGATTCACTAAACGTTGGCGAGGCGTATCTAAGCAACGGAACGTTTTTTTGATGGCGACTGTGGTTTGCTTGGTTTGTCAGTGCAATTGAAATTTAACGAAATTCTCCATAATCCGAATTTTGCGGATATATGTTGTCGACTCAAAATTAATATTTTTTTATGTTTTGTTATTCATATAAGGTTTCGATCGAGTCTACCGTACCCTTTGACGAAATTATTAATATAGATATATACGAAACATACCTTGAAATTTTCTAATTCTCGACCGGTAGTCCGGGCGGAGTTTAAACTTAGAAAAAAAGTTTCAAATAAAGTGATCTTAAAAAATAGATAGATGCATGTATTCATTGATAAATTCAATATTTTTGAATTACTAGCCAAAAACGATAAACCGGTTCATTAAATAGGTCATAAATAGTACACGGTAAGTTTAACAAAAAAGTTTACAGGATATAAAAGATGCAAAATTTTACTTTCTAAAAAAAAAATTCAAAATAACTTTTGCCTTAAAGTGGATAGTTTCCGAGATATCGGCTAAAAACTGTTCCTTAAGATTGTGAGCGAAGCTCCACCTGGATCTGTCAGCATTTTGTTTTTATGGTCAGTAAGTGACCCTTAACCTAAAACAAAAGCGAAATTTGATCGGAAATTTAGTGCAAATACAGCTTTATTTAATGGGGTAACAGTACTACACTACTTTTTCTGGCACCAAAATTTATATCATGTAACATAGAAGCCTCAGCTATTTTCTTTTTTTCGTGCGTAATCCAAAAATGTGTCCCTAACTTCAGCCGTTCGGGCGCTGGGCGTATGAAAATTTGTTAATCAGTCAATTTAGAGGTAAATAACTGTATATAGGTATTTCACTCACACACACAAACGAAAATGTGAACGTATGGGATCAATCGTGCGCAAGCTTTTTGTTTAGATCGCATTTATTTGTGTCGACTGACTCAAAAAAATTGACTTTCGAGTGTGAATTTTTTTACGGATATTAAGTTTTGTAGTCAGTAACTAGATAATAAAGTTTTTTAGATTTGAAAGTACCTTCCAGGTCAGAGCCAGGGTGGGGCAAGCGCCCCACCCTGCCCCACCGTGGCTACGCCCATGTAGTGAAGTAAGTAAGAATAGCGCTCCAAAATATACAGCGCCAGTACGCATCAGTGTTCGGAACCGTACAATAATTATTGTACAAACACGATAATTTTGTGCCTACGTACGATGTACGATAGCATAGTATTATCGTGCGATAATTTCTATCATGCGAAATTCTCGAATTTATATTATTTCACCCATACAAATATGAAATTTTGACGTGTTTCATATCGAACTTTCATGGGAACAGTGAAATTTTGGGTATTTACCCAATGGGTTTCAGTGTCCTGTTGATTTGACAGCAGTAGTTTAAAAAAGATTAACTGTAGAGAACTTGCATACCTATCAATATTACAATTTATATGATTTATTTATTTATAATTGACTTTATCCTAAAAACACAATAATTTCTATCCAAATATGCTAAATTTACGATAATTTTACGCCCCTGGTACAATAATCGGTTCGCTTCAGGTTGCTAACACTGGTACGCATGCGGACTAATCGTGTATGTTTCGGAGTAAGCGCGGCGTCTTTCCATTGCTCG
Organism: Colias nastes; assembly: GCA_907164665.1. Lineage (NCBI taxonomy): Eukaryota > Metazoa > Arthropoda > Insecta > Lepidoptera > Pieridae > Colias > Colias nastes. The sequence goes on along the minus strand of CAJQZM010041022.1, from coordinate 17,423 downwards.
CGTTTATATTATTGTATTGCTGTTTTGAAATATATTATTAAAATGCATGTGTATTGTGTATGTAATATTGCGAACTGATCGTATATTTTTTGTATCGAGGATGCTTGTGTCTTCGTTCCCGACTATACTGCACGACTTACAATTGACAATAGTGCTAAAATGTAAGAATCTAATAAGTCCAGAAGAAGACGGTTGCGAGGCGACGGAGCCCCGCTTCGCGGGGCTCCTATTTTTGTGTAGTTAAAAAAAACACGAACCTAACCTAACCCAATAGGTAACCCTTATATCTGTTACCTATTTATTTTTCTAAGCTTACCTAATAATATTTTTCTATATTTTACTGAATCAACCAAGAAGAATAAAAGTAGATAGATATAGCAAGTCTTTGATTGCCTATATATTTATTATTTCGCTCAAGCGTAAGTGTAGTAGCTATATTTAGTTACATATTTTGCGTACTTATCGTGTATAGTTTGGAACGAAGAAGCAAGCATCCGCGTTACAAAGTATACACGATCAGTACGCAAAATTCGTGTATATATTGTAATAACAAACTTAAAAACAGCATTACAAAGTATACACGAGCAGTTTCCTATGGTTGCGTTCTGGCTATGTATAGTTTGGAAATACGCCTACCTACATTACATACCTTGATCCACTATGTACCTATGTATTAAAAAAGCTTTACAATTTATTTAAAACATCAAAATAAGTTGATTAGTTTCAAAGACGTAAGCATCCATAAGGACCTACATGACAGAGAGAAGGACTGTTTTAACTTTTATTATGTACCTACAGTCCACGTATAGTCTGTGTTTTATACTATTTAGGTATACATACCGAAAGGTAGGTATATTATGTACTAATTACTAGTTTCTAGTTTTCCGCCCGCGACTTCGCTGGCGAATTCAAGCAAAAACCCAGTAGGTACCCACATAGGTACCTAGTTCCCGTTTCCGTAAGATTTCCGTGATAAAACCTATCTTATGTCCTTTCTCGGGTCTCAATTTTCAAACTATCTTGGTAATAAATTTCATTCACATCGGTTCAGTAGGTAGGTATGGCGTGAAGAAGAAACAGACAGAAGACGGTTCAAAACTCAAAAGATAAGGGACTTAAGGGGTCGGTGAAGGAGTAGGTAGGTAATATTATGATGAAGCGAATCTCAAGAAATATCATTCATCACCCATGTTTACCTAAAATTATACAATGATTTTGCATTAATTTTAATAACACTATGTTCACAGAGCATTATCTAATGACATAAAACTTTTATCATTTGCATATGTTAGTAAACGTTTCGTATATGTGTGTAATAAAATAAACTGGTAAACGTCTGACGAATAACGATGTCTCATGTCACATCAGTAGCGCGTGCGCCGCGGAAAAGGCAACCGGTTTGCCTGCGGCTTTCCGTTCCAAATATTATAATGCACACCAAAGAGTTTAATCTATAGATGTAGTTTATTGTCAAGACAGTACACAGTTGGAACGAAGATGGAGTACTACACATCAGACAGTTGCGACAGTGATAGCAGAGAACAAAAAACTTTAGACCTCTCCCATAGGTTGTTGGACTGCGAATCAATATCATCGGAATTGGACAGCATTATCAATGAACCCAATGGTGCCTATAATATCGAGACGATGCTTTTATACAATAATAGGATCAAGGCATTGCCGAGTGCTATCAACAAATTTAGTAATTTGAAATTTCTTGATATTAGCAACAACAGGCTAACTGTTCTTCCAGATGTGCTCAAAAACTGTGCGCTAACATCACTTATTGCAAAACACAATTACCTCACAAATGAATCGCTACCAAAGTCATTCTATGAGGCCAAAAATACACTGAAAGAATTGAATTTGAGTGGGAATAAACTCAATTTCTTCCCAGAACAAGTACTTGAATTATCTTCGCTGCGATACCTTTATCTTGGGGGAAATAATATAGTAAACATACCAAAAGATATTTGGAAATTGAACAGGTCAGTATAATATATAATTATACATATATATAGTTACTGATACCCATAATTGTACGATAAATAATTCATTAAGCAATATTTAACTGTTTATCTCAAAACAATTAGACGATTGCTGCAACTGTATATCTATCGCTAGCAATAAGGATACTGTTAAGTACTTAACTCAAAAGTCATGCTGTGTGCTTGTTTAATGTAAACATCTTTGTTCTCTAAAGTAAACTATACAAGCACTATATTACATCCTACTAAACATTTATAATTATAATATCTACATAGGATTCATATTGGAACGTCCAATAAGTACCTACGTAAACGTAACTTGTATCAACTTTCCGTGCACGTATTATTCCTGCGGAAAAATTGCCACAAGTGACTAGCTCCACAAAAATTTACAGTAGTTAGTTAGTTATTAAATTAAGTTTAAACATACACACATAAAATTTTGTGTACCTTTAAATTCTTTGATCTAATCAATGATATCTGGCCGTGAAGGTTACCTACATAAACACGTATAAATTCGGCGATAGAACGCAATAGCCTCATAGACTTTGAAGGTAAACTTTGCAAGCTTTTTTTGCAGGCAACTGGTTTAATCAGCCGTTTCATGAACAGCTCTATTTTATTTAAATAAACAACGGTTATGTAGCGGAAATCCCTTGATATATTAAAATAAGGCTATCATCTAATTACTAATATTTATCAACTGAATGATAAGATTTTAAATATCATGTATCATCATCAAATATCGATTCTAAATATTATCATGTAACATCATCAAAATAATATTGTGCAACCTGATAAACTTCAATTACAATTGGGGGTAGTACCTCGCCTTGCGGCGGTAAAGTGAAATCGTACAATTATTATTGTAGATACTAGATATTATGTTCCCTTCATAAGCTAATAGCATCCCTATCAAAAAATATACTAGAAATACTAATCTTATAGTAAAGATTAGTATTTCTAGTATATTTTTTTGGTATGATAAAGATTTTTTACCATTCTAGTATCTTTTTTGTTGCGTTCTAGTTGAAGCGTAGTAGCTACACATTTAGTAATATGTCGTTGATGTTTTAAAAAACTACTTATAAAATTTAATCTTAAGCATAAGGGCACCTTAGGGCGCCACCGTCCACGTAAGCATCTTTGTCACATATTTTCCACTTAACTCTTTAGCCTTTAGGTACTATCAAACAGTTTACGCTTTTTTAACCATGATATAGCTTCAAAAATTTAAAATTATGTACTCATGTAGGTAGGTACAGTTTATCAATGTCTTAAGTGTTGATTTAATGGCTGTACTTATTCGTAGATATTTAAAAGTAGGTTAAGTATCCGCAAAATGAACTTAAGAAAGCTCTCCATTTTAAATAATACTGTTTATAGAACCTTAAAAAACTCAAAATAAAGTCAAAATTTCTACCGAGACCTCCGCACTTATTTATTAAAATAACGCATTTAATAAATAATCGATATTCTTTTATCTCTTTGTGCGTACAGAATAGGTACTTAATGCGCCACTATTTTAAACTTAACGTAAACATATTGTTATCTTATCTTTGCTAGACATATTGAATACACATACCTACATAAGAATTATTTAGATTATCAAAACGGTATCATATAAATTTTGTTTGTCTCGTCTGTTTGTTACGACTAATCTCCGGTAGCACAGAGCACAGAGTTTCTAGCGGGTCCCCGCGCGCGCTTGGATGAAAATATTAAAATTCAAAACCCATTTTACGTAATCTAACTACCTACTTGTGATTTCGTAAAAGGTTCTTAACAAAAACATTTTAAAACAAGTATGTGTAAGCCACTTGACACTTATTTTTTAATATTTCGTCGCGGACACTTCTCTACCAAGTGGTCGCCACCAGCTTCACGTTTGCGGTAGCCTATACTGTATACAAAATATGTGTAGGAAACAATTTGTCAAGTGGCATATTTTGCTGGCCACCAGTGGTCGGTGGACCGTTATCGCCGACCTAAACAGTCCGACCGTGCAGCTGTTTTTGATTTATTTATATTTTTGCAGGAGTAAATTCCGCGTCCGACCATACCCGCAGTCATGTTCGTTGCATATTCAATATCAAGAACAAAAAATTGTAGATAGTTTGATGATATTATAGCACTATGTACCTATTATATTAGCACTCAGTAGTATTAAAAATAATACACCATCAATGACAACAGGCAACAGCTTACAGCAATCTTTCTCGTGAAATCTATAGGTAGTTACATAATTTCTGCCTACGCGTATGCTACGTGAGAAACGGACGTGATGCATCTTCGCCACAAGAATATTCCTTTTTGTTGGGAAATAACCTTTTAATTATACTTTATTTTGCAGTTTACGAATTTTGTCTATCGGCGGTAATAATATCGCCGAGGTACCAGATTCCGTGGGTGCTCTCAAGGCTCTTCAAGCATTAGTTTTGAGCGACAATCAAATAGAACAGTTACCAGCCAGCATCGCAAATTTAAACCAACTCCGTTCGTTGTTAATCCATAAGAACAAGTTGAAAACCCTCCCGACACAGATAATCAAATTGAAATGTTTAACTGAAGTAAGTGTATGATTCTATTTTCTAAGTTAACCATTATCCACTTTTAAATCATCCTATTTTAAAACCTTTTTCATTTCAGTTGAGTCTACGTGACAATCCTTTAGTTGTGAGATTCGTACGTGATATGGCAATACAACCTGCTTCGCTTCTCGAGCTTGCAGGGCGAACAATAAAGCTACACGAAATTCCAGTCCGGGTTGGAGAAGTTCCTATTACTTTGATTAAATATCTGAAGTCGGCACAATGTTGTGTCAATCCAAAGTGCAGAGGTATGAATAATTAATAAAAATATCATCATAACAGTAAAATGTGTAAAGTTAAAAACTAACTATAAATTCCGTATAACCTTAGAAAAATAAAGCTTTTCTTTTATTATCAATACATACGGATTTGATAATTCAATTTTTATTTTATACTCTGTCATTAAAACGCTATAATTCTATACAATAAATGAAATACTACCCTCAAAACTCAGATAATAATTCATGTAGCCCATAAGGCTTCAAAAGGAACTGACTTCCCACCGTATTACTTTACTCACTGACCTTTCTATCTTTGCCGAATGTCCGAGGAATTGTGACGAAAACTTCTTTATTCAAGATAAAGAAGTTTCTAGGCAGACACAGAATATGATTAGAAAAATGATTTCAATACATAGTGATAGATGTGGACGTAACATAAGACAACCATAACTGGAATGGTCCAGTTTGGTGAATTTTATTTCATTGCGCGAAAGCTTCGACTTTGCGGCTTGCGCTACGACTTTGCATAAATGTACGGCTTTGCATAAATGAAGAATCTATTACAATTTCATTTTATATTATTATTTTGATTTCAGGTGTCTTTTTCGACAACCACGTCGAACACATAAAGTTCGTCGATTTCTGCGGTCGATATCGGATTCCACTACTACAATACTTGTGCAGTTCTAAATGCATTACAGGCAGTTGGGAGAACCGCGAAGCGGATAATAATCCGCCAAGTCATATGATGCGAAAAGTGCTTTTGGGATAAAAAGATTATTCGAGTAGAAATACACCTAGCATGTTACGATCTTCATAAACATAATATCTTAAACATCCATTATACTTATCATCCTCTTCTTGGTGTACAATAAAATACCTTGAAGGCCGATTAACATTAAGTTGTACGCATATTTTATAAGGTTTACATTTGTATAACTTTGTAAAAGATGCAGTCCAAAATGAATAAAATATTTTTTTTCGTTTGCATTAAAATGTATACAGTATATTTTATGTTATGCAATGTTTATGTTAGAGATAAACTACGATAACATGGCGCGCCCCTCCAAAATTCAAAACGTTTGAAAGTATTTGTGAAAGTATTTACAATGCACCACCAAGATTCACAACGCATGTGTGCGTAATGAGACGGCCGTCAAACAAAAACAAATCCACGGATTTGTTGCTCGACTAGTCACGCTCTAATCGCTCATTATTATTAGTAATGGCGCTGCACTGACGTATTCTATGAAAACGACACGTGCGTTGTCTTGGGCGCTCGGCAACTTATGATTAGTTGACCAACAAATCTGGTAATAAGTGAGATATTACGAGTACTGTACGAGTAAAGACGAATACGTACAACTACATACAAACTCCTTCGTAAGGATGTCACTACACACATTGAAACAGTAATTTGGAGGGGCGCGCCATGTTATCGTAGTTTATCTCTACATATTATATAATTTTAATTTGAGTGACATTACATTCCTGTTTACAAAAACAATTGATTAAAATTTTAGAATCATTGTTAGTAAAGTTATTTTGTGTTTATCATTGTATTTCATTTGCATTAGTATTAAGACAGTTATTAACATATTTATTAGTGCATTAAAATCACATTTTTCTTTGTAACCTACTACTAGAGAAAATAATAAGGAAGAATATATTTTTAGAACAAATATATTGTCACCTATTTTACCTTAGACTAATTTGTATGAACATAATCGGTATTGTATAATAAATAATAAACTATTGGATGGTTTCATTTTGATCATTCTCTTGCATAAATTTCATCCTTGCTTCTTTGCCCCTTTGAATGGCAGCTTTGAACATTTTACAGTAGAATTCAATTGCAACAGGGGTGTCGTCATTTCCCGGCACAGGATAAGTGATTAAATTGGGGTTGCAATTTGTATCTACTATTCCAACAGTTGGTATAAGCATTTTAGCACTATCTCTCACAGCTGTATGCTGATTTAATATATTATTTTGTGTTTTCAGGAATATACATAAGTCAGGTAATCTTGTGATTGCACCAAACTGATGATTTGCATTTGTAAATATACCTCCTTTCCAAAACCTTGTATGAGCGTATTCCCCACACTCTAATGCAGTTTTTTCAACAATATGAGCATTCATAGCATTTCTGTTGAAGAAACATATTATTCCTCCCCTATATGCTATGTGTGCAGTGAAGTTAAGTGCCTTGCGCAAATGTTCAGCTGTAATGTCTAAATCAAATATGAGATGTCCCTGTCTTGAACCATAAACATAAGGTGCCATCAGTTCATTGAGAGAACCTTCTTTATGACCAAAGTGCACTCTTGCATCAAATAGATCTTTAACTGTAAATAAATTGTGTACTTGAAAGAAATCTGGGTGGTCTAATGGATTTTGTTTATTCAAAACAGCACCTGAAATGAAAGATTTATAAAATAAGATAATTAAATATTGAACATTGAAGTCTCACTTGTCTGTGCCTTGATTTGTGACATTGTGTCAGCATTAGAACTAATTATTTACAGATCTTTTTTTATTTAAACTCTTGTTTGCCAATAGTTTTTTAATTTTATTATATTCTTCTAAGTTTGGTTGGAATATGAGCATTTGTATGTACTTGTGGAAGGTCTGTGTGGCAGGATGTTTTTTTTTTTTTTGATAAATATAACAATGAATCAAAATTGAATGTTAAATTGATAAGACTTAAATCAAAAAAGGAGGTAAAGAAATATTATGTGACATCTTTATAGGTACAACCACCTACAATAATTTTATATCCAATTTTTTCTATAGTATGTATTAATGTTTTTTGCTTCTTACTAACTTACCTTCTGGTTTTTTATCAACATTTTCAACAGTTTGTGTTGCTGCAGAGTTACAGCGATAAAGAATTGATCCATTTTTCAATGAATTTCCTGAAAAAGCAACAATATATTTAACTGACATCACATACCTACATATAGGAAATAAAATATGATTAAAACATGACGTACTTATAATTCTGGGGTACATTGTGTAGTTGACGAAGTTCAATTTCTTTACCAAATACCAATAACAAATTTTAGTCAATAAGTTTTAAAATAACCTCTATCATTTCACCTAAAAAAATAATTAGAAATGTCAAATTTCAAATTTGACAATTGCCAATTAGTGTTGCAATAGCTAAATTGGCTCTAAATTCAGTTATGGTCATATTATGTCCTATTTTATCTTTATATAGGGTGTAATCCTTAGAGTATATAATACAATAGTATAGAGCGCGTGTATTGCACTAATTGCTCAGTGCACATCGTATGCAGATGAGCTAGGTATAGATACTATATAGATGTGAGTGTGACAAATAGGGATGGGTAGGTATCAATTGCGTGTTGAACTATCGATAAGTTATGTAAATAAATATGTATCATGTAAATTTTATGTTCAATAAGTTATTAAAGGAAAAATATATGAATAAAGTATAAATATGTAATTTTAAAGATTTTTACCAACTGAATAAAGTTTGTTTATTCCATTTTAATATTTCTTGTATTAATAATAAGTACCTACTTTAAAAAATATGTTTAATTGGAATATCAGAAAAACGTGAGTACTTTTTAAATAATAAAGTTAATAAAAATAAAAGATCGGGTTTAGTGCTATTTCTTTAATAATAAATCAAAAAATAATAATAATGTTTTTAAAATGTTAAATAAAAATAAGAAATAATTAATAATTTAAAATGATAATATAATAAATAATATTAATAATTTTTTTATTTAATTTTATCCATTCTACTATCAAAATCTTCAAAATCAATTTAGCGGTTCAGAAAATATATCGTAACATTACATACTTTACATTTACACTATAAGTAATACATTCGCATTCATAATATTAGAAAGTGTATCATACAAAACACACCACAAATTTATTTATAATAAATTTTTAAAAGAGTTTTAATTTTAAAGTTAAATAAATAATTTGTTAAAATATAGTTCTTCTAGTAAACTTTATATCGAGTACAGCGTTGGTCAGGTCACATCACTACGATCACGTGGCGGCAGTGAGGCGCGCGAGCGAGCCTGCGCGTGTCCGCCTCCCACCTCCCCTTCACCCCCGCAATGCTAAATTTATTTTCATAAAAATAAGTATAACAATCGACTTACTGATGAAATGTGATACTGGATTTCAATTTTGTGTATTTTCTAGTATCGTTTTTGCAAAATAGAACTGCACATTTCACCATGTTTATTCGTAAATATTAAAAAAATTCCAGAGCAACGCACTTCAACAGCACTCAACCACGACTACGAGCGCTCGCGGCGGGAACGTCGTGTTGTTCCCACCTGTGCCTACTGTTCCCACTTGGTTATTCGCACTCTATAGATAGTATATATACTCTAAGTATTTTTATGTAATATTATAATCTGTGATATAATTTACCGTATATTTACTCTGTGATATTCGTCCGTGTCCGTGATCCGTCAAAACTCAAAAGTCAAAACTCAAAATTCATAACATCAAATTGCATCAAGCAAATTAATTTTTAAAATTCATTTGTAATTTGTCGTATCCACGAATAATCAAATAATAAACATTACATTTTGATAGCTGTAAGATTTTGTGTTTTGAATATGGCTAAAAAAAGTATTGAAGAGCTTGATTTGTATACAATTCTTGATGTTAAGTTAACAGCTACTGAATCTGAAGTGAGTAAAATTTGTATTTAGTTTATGTGTTGTAATATTATTATATAATTATAAATTCAAAAAATAATAAATAATTAGAATTCAAAATACTTTTCAATATTTATTATTTCAGATCAAAAAGGCCTACCGTAAAAAAGCCCTTTTATGTCACCCAGACAAAAATCCTGACAACCCTAAAGCAGCTGAGACTTTTCATGAATTATCCCGTGCCCTAGAAATTTTAACTGATAAAGCAGCACGCGATGCATACGATAAAGTTTTAAGAGCGAAAGAAGCCGCAAAGTTGAGGCATAGAGAGTTAGATAGTAAACGGCAGAAACTCAAAGAGGACTTGGAAAGACGTGAACGAGAAGGCAATATTAGTAGTACCAAAGTTCTAACAGATGAACAGAAACTAGCCGCTGAAATAGCAAGATTACAAAAAGAAGGCAGCAAATTGCTACAAGAAGAACAACAAAGAGTTAAGGAAGAGATCCAGAGGACTTTAGGTCGCCTTAGTCAACCAGTATGGGATTCAAATTTAAATAGAATTAAGATAAAATGGAATGTTGATAAAAATGATGCAAATAATGGTGGATATGATGAAAATAATTTAAGAAGATTTTTAAAGAAATATGGAGAAATTGTGGCTTTAATTGTGTCACCCAAGAAAAAGGGCAGTGCTCTTGTAGAATTTGCAACTAAAGAAGCCTCTGAAATGGCGGTTGAATTTGAAAAAGGTAACAGATTAAATTTATTATACTTAAAAAACAAGAATACTTAAGTATTTCTTAAAGTTTTCTGTAATATTTGCTTTATAAACCATTTGTTCCCAATATAAATAAGTTCCCTAGTTATGAAGTAGTGTATTAATCACCCTATGTTTATATTCCAGGTTTACCAGATAATCCACTCACATTAAAGTGGGTTAATGACCGACCATTACTCACAACAATGAAAAAAGCAACAGAACCTAGCTTAATATCAGATAGAGATTATGAATCTGTAGTTCTAACAAAAATGAGGCAAGCAGCAGAACGACAAAGACTTATAGAAGAAATGATGAAAGAGGAAGAAGGAAAATAAAACAATATAATTTAATATAACATGATTTTTATTTACATGCCAATTGGAAAGTCTTATAAAAAGGACAAGATTAATTTTCCACAACACAAATACTTATGAGAATTATTTATGATTAAGATCTCAATTTTTAAGACTTTTCTCAAATGGCTTCCAATCATTAACAAATTCTATTACTTTCTTTCTTTGTACATCACCATATTCTCTTTGAGGGTTTCTCCATGAACTGTGATCTAAGTCTAACATGCCTGCAATTATTTCCTGAAAAAATATAAGATATGTAATAACACAAATAATAAAGGATAAATTAATTAGTTTAAGGGCCGATTTTTCAATGCTTGGATAAAACTTATCCGTCCAATAAAGTATTACACGATAATATTAAAATGTCATGTAAACTGTCAAATACGGGCAATTAGATTACGTTTTTAAAATGGTAGTTTTATACATTATTCGACGAATAAGTTTTATCCAAGCATTGAAAAATCGGCCCTAAAACTGTAAAGAAATACATACTTCACCAAATGTTTTTGGAAAAAGTTGTTGGTCTTCAATGACATGAGCAAAGCCTGGATCCATGCCAAAATCCACCCAAAAGTAGGGCAAGCCCTTAGGTATGCCTTTTCTAATGTTTTTGCCTTTTAGGTCAACTACTTTTTTATTCATAGACCATTCCGCCTCACATTCTAGCAAAGCTTTTTTGAAATAAATGGATGCCATGTCACCAACATCCCTGGGCAGTGGCACACAATTTATAACAAAGTGTGGGTATCTATGGAGTCTCGTAGCTGTCTCATAAAATACAACATCTTGATTTTGCAAGTTGAAAAATTGTGTTACCATTTTCCTGTAATTCTAAAAATAAAAACCAATTATTATTAGTTTATAAGGTATATTAAAATGAAAGAGTACAGTATTGACTATTGAATTTAAAGGTAGGTAAGTTATTCATTGATTTATGTAAAAAAATTGTTTTAAAATTATTTGTTTTTGGGGATTAATTATCTAAAGGATTTGTCTATTTGTATGTTGTTTATTTGATATGTATGGGTCAATATAAAATGATAACTTTAGAAATTTAACTACTGCTTTCTATGTAAAGTATTAAATCAACAATGCTTTGGAAATATTTCCATAATGTTATTTTGAAGTAACATTTTTAATAGCTTACCATTATTTCTTCCCATATATCTTCATCCAAGGCCGTTACACAGGTGTTATGTTGAATAGTTGTTAAAATACAATGACCTTTTACCAAAGATTTTCTACCAGGGAGTGCCAAGTATACTTTATTACCGCAACTTATTACAAGATGTTTTATCATATTCTTCGAGTCAAAACAATGTTCACAACCATCTAATGATTTTTCTAATTTCTGACTTTGTTTTATGGCTTGTGCTTTTTCCCGTTCACTGTCTCTGGCAGCATTTCTATTCTTAGAAATTTCATCCACAAATATATCCTCCAGATCGTCATTGGGATTTTTACTTTTACTTGCAATTTGGGCTAGTTCAGCATCAGCATCATAATTTGAACCATACTTCTCTTGTTGGAACTAAAAATATTTTATAGAATTAAATAAATACTTAACAGAAAAAAAATCAAAGCAATTGAAAACAGCAAACAAACAAATAAGTCTAAGTACAGTAGAATCCTTTTATTATGACTCCGGTTATATTGACCAACCGCTTATTATGACGTATTACACAGCAAAGTTTGGTTTTCATATAAAATTCTGAATAAAAGTCGGATAAAATGACTTCGTTTATAGTGACATATCGTTTATTGTGACCAATTTTTAATGAATTGTCCGGTTATACTGACCGAAATGAATTCTAAAACTTTTAACACTAATTTCTGTTTGGGAAAATTGTGATATCCGACAACACTTTTTTTTGTTTGTTTTGAGTCTCAATGTGTATGCATCTCTATTTTGTTTCTCTGTATTAAATACTAACAAAAACAGGAGATTGTTTATTTTCTACAAAATGCTTTGTATGACGTCCGTTTATTATGACGTGTTTGATATTCCCCTTCAATGTCATTATAAACGGATTCCACTGTATAATTTAAAAGCTTACCATATCTGCAAGGTTGTAGTTATCATCATTGCCAAAGTATTTAACTCTGCCAGTAGGATCATGTGTTTCTGCCTTCCGTTTACTACTTCTACTTTTTGCATCACCATCATGAGAATTTTTCATTAAAGGACGACTATTACCACTACTACTTGTAGACATTAACAAAATACCATCTTCATCATTTGCTGCATCTGGATTATTCTTTCTGTATTCCCTTGCAGCCTCTAATTTAGCCTTTAACTTTGTTACTAGGGCATTATCACCCATTATTTCTGCTTTAACAATTTTTGCAGCCAATTTATTCATCTTTTCATCACTTAGATATGCATCATCAGGTTTGTCTTTGACTGATAAATTTTGAGATTCAGACACCTTGTCTTTTTCAGCTGGTTTATATTTTGGCTCTGATATAATATCTAACGATTTATTATCGTCATCATTATCCTTTCGCCATTTGTATGATTTTCTGTAGTTATTTCCTTGTTCTTCTCTTTTGCTACTATTTTCAGAATGTCTCAATCTATCATGAGAATTTGAAAACTTTCTTGAATAATAATCATCGTCATTTGAAGGTTTCATAAATGGTTTAGATTTTCGATATTGTTCAGCAGTTTGTGGTAATCCTGTCCCCCCATCTTTCCAATATGGGTTAAGTTCCCTACTACTTGTTGAAGGATTATATGAATCGATGTGTTTCTTAGTATCCTCTCGTTTAGGTCTAATATCATCTTTTGTGTATGTTTTGATCATTCCGCTCATTGACATCCATTCATCACGGTCTGCGTCTTTATTGGAAGTTTTTTCTACCCATTCTTCTGAACCTGATGTGCTCGAAGAGTCTGAATCCTGAAATTAATATGAAAAGGATATAACCGAAACATCATATTACAAATTTTACTACAATAATTGAATGTTTATTACTGTATTGCGCCTTTTGCTCTTTTTGGGAGCTTTGCTATCTTTGTTTTTCTTGTGTTTTTTGTGTCGCTTTTCCTTCATTGTTAAAATAACTTTTATATTAAATATATACCTAATAACACTATACTCTGTCCATTATATTATTTGCTTTTTGACAGCTTCACGCCTATGAAGGATTGTATTGTCTATGTTAAAATGTCATACAAATAATTATTGTACTTCATGGACAGGCCCCGCCCACTTAGTGATGTCTACACAGAATTATTCAATGATGGGTCGATAGATTATAATAATCGATAGAAATACTCTGTGAAATATATCCGATACAGAAAAACTCTTCTATTATGTTATATAATTTAAACATAAAGACAACCAAATTGTAAGATAGAAACCAATAAATAATAAAATATTAGTTTAGTTTAGTTTTAACATAAAATGCATAGATATGTGGTCTTATTATTACATATCTCATTAGTACGTTTACGTTGTAATTATTATTTACGTACCTGATTCGATTTATGATAATATTTTGAATTTATAATTGAAATGGTATCACAATCGATAATCTTTTGTACATCACTTCTGGTATCACCCGTCGAGCTGTCAAAAAGCAATTCTTAAAGTATAAACAGACGTTCGAATTTGGTACGGACCGCACCGTGACCTTGGTGCGCTCCGGACCATATTCGATCATGTGTACAGTGGTCCGCCGGACATAATTATTATTATTGACGGTACGGTCGGTTCGATGGTTTTTTCTTCCGAACTTGGTGCGGACCGTACCAAATTCGCGCGTGTGGACGGGCGATCGCACCGGACAGCGCTTTCGTCGTAGACTATATACCTATTACAGCTTTAGTCACAGTTCTACCGCCAAACAAAACGGACGTCGGTCGATCGTCATCAATGGCAATGGCGTCGGATGACGTGGCTATTACTGAAAAAAGATTAATGATATAAATTTTAGAACTCTACAAAGATTTATGATATGAGTGCATATGTCTGAACGAATCCCTGTCTTTTAAATATAATTTTGAACATTCTTTTCTCTTCGTTTTCTTCTTTTCAATGGTTGTACTTGTACTTGTACCAAAAGAAGCCTTGAACTGAGGTCTACATGTGAAAAAAATACAACATTCTAACCACGAATTTATTACGTGAAATAGATTTTCAAAGAATTCGGTTTGACTTTTAATGAGATTACTATGATCAATGTTCGAAATATTCACAAAATAATAATAGTTTAAAAAAACTAAAAAACACGCTTTTTATAGAAAACCGAACTAAAAAATAGAAATTTTATCAAATTAGTGTATTGTCATCGGTCCTCAATAAATCTACAAAGTTTGAACGAAATCTGGCCGTTTAAAGTGGGTCAAAATCGCGCCCAAAGAAGTCGGTTACAAACAAACATACAGGTGAAGCTAATATAAAGCGTGTAAAAAGGAGATTAATTTGTATTAATTTGATATTATTGAATTGTCTTAAAAATCTAAGATATTTTTTTTTGTTCAGTTAATTTATTACATATTATAAGGATTAAGTACCTACCTATAATAATATATTGAATAATATTAAAATATCGCCTATAACTAACGACTAAAACATAAACAAAAACTTGGTAATAGATAGATGATATATATAATTTTGTTTACTAGGGACAACCCTGACATTGAATAATTCTTTGAAAATCTATATCTCGTACTAACTTCGTGGCTAGAATGTGGTATTTTTGTCACATGTAGAACTCAGTTCAAGGTTTCTTTTGGTACTAAACAGAGCTTCTACTAACGCCTGCATATAATATAAAAAAATAAAAACGAAAATCAGTAAAAATTACAATACTTTCGCCTCTATCGACAATATCGAAAATTTCAAAAAGGGATAATTTGCGCCTTTAATCACTTCATATATTAGCCACATAATAAATTATCTAGTGTATCTATTTTTTTTTATACGAATTTATTTAGCTCAGTCGGCCGCAAAAATTCCAATATTTTAAATGTTTTTTAAAAAATCGTAAATTTAATCGTAATTTTAAACAAAGAATATTTTCTTTGTGCGGCAATGCCTGGACGGATAGCCGAAATCGATTGAATATTGAAACTGTGAAGGCGAAGCTGCAAATTAATTAAATGTAATTTTAAATTATCGTGCAAAGATTTTTATACATTCGCTTTAGAAAATGAATAGCTATTAAAAGCTGTTTCTTCCAACAGCAAATATAAATGCCAAAAATAAATTTTCTCTATTTAACATTGCTGTTTTAATTGTCTCCCGTAAAAAATAACTAAAACTCGTATTTTTGATGCTGTTAACCCTTAAATCAAATACTGGCAACCCTAGGTGCGGTGCGGTCGTGTGGCGAGTCGATCGCACCGCACGAGTACGGTGGTCCGGTCGCACCAATGAATAAGGAATCACATGGAAGCGACATACCTACAAAAAAAGTGTGGCCGGCGCCATATTGCTTGTAACACAAGATGGCGGTGTTTAGTGCCGAGAATATATCGATAAACATTACTATGTTTATCGATAAAAATAATATTAATATTTATTAGGGTTCCGTACCTCAAAAGGAAAAAAACGGAACCCTTATAGGATCACTTTGTTGTCCGTCTGTCCGTCCGTCCGTCCGTCCGTCCGTCCGTCCGTCTGTCAAGACCCTTTTTCTCAGGAACGCGTAGAGGTATGAAGCTGAAATTTATATCAATTACTCAGGTCTACTGTCCCTTGAAGCTGTGAAAAAATCAAACTTCTAAGCCAACGCAATCAAAAGATACAGCCGTTTATGCCGCAAATTTTCGACACTTGCAAGGGAATCAAAACCTACAGGGTGCTTCCCGTGAACTCAGAATCATGAAATTTGGTATGAAGCAACGTCTTATAGCATAGATAAAGGAAAAATTACGAAAACCATAAATTTTTAGTTACATCACATAATATATATTTTTTTAATAATTTTAAACTTACTACCCATTTCCTCATAAACGCGTAGAGGTATTAAATTGAAATTCATACCAAATACTCAGGTCTATAATACCTTTAAGCTGTAATAAAATCAAACTTCTATGTCAACGCAATCAAAAGAAACAGCAATTTAAGCTGCATATTTTGAAACTCGCAAGTACTCGCAAGGGAATCAAAACCTAAAGGGTACTTCCAGTCGACCTAGAGTCTTGAAATTTGGCATGAAGCAACGTTTTATAGCACACATAAAGGAAAAATTCCGAAAACCTTAAATTTTTAGTTACATTACAAAATATATATTTATTTTTTAATAAATATAAACTTATTACCT